>VTPC01091012.1:0-46807 GCA_011009095.1 Ignelater luminosus | reverse complement strand
AGTAGAATTTTATGAAATGAATGTATCATGTGTGTAAATAAAATTACGGTCAAGTATCAATAGGTATTATTTAAATAACTGTATTTATGTTTTGAGATTCTTAACTGAAGTTGTTAATTTATTGTGCGTTTCGTAATGTATGGTATTAACTTTTCAAGATGCTTTCAAGGAAAACAAATAGGGGTTTAGCAAACTTAATTTAAGTTTTCTCTGATACAAAATATCAGAAGGAAGAGTAGGAAAAAGTGAAGATTGAGTATCTTC
The DNA here is from genome assembly GCA_011009095.1 of Ignelater luminosus. Lineage (NCBI taxonomy): Eukaryota > Metazoa > Arthropoda > Insecta > Coleoptera > Elateridae > Ignelater > Ignelater luminosus. The sequence continues at coordinate 46,543 of VTPC01091012.1, read as the reverse complement.
CCATGGTGAGATTTCTACCAAGCAAATAGCCTAATAGTTGCATGTATAAGTTATACCCATTAATTCACATGTATGTACTTGTGTTGATGATGTATTAGAAATTATACCTATGAAATATTAACGGTCTTATGTATTATACGTGTATTCAATATGTGGCAGTTACTTCAACTTCGGTCCCTTTATTTTATATCTGGAAGCATTTTTTTTAACTTTTTCATAACATTGAAATGCCAAAAAATCCCAATTCAGCATCGAACGATCACGTGGTTTATACTATCTTGTTTAGTTTTGGATGGCAAATCTTCAACTTACAAGGATTTTTCCTGCGACACTCCATCGATTATGGTAAATCAACTTTGCTTTTGGTCATTTGTTTATATTTTTGAGATAAAGAAGCAGCGGCACCAAAAGAGCAAAATGGATGTTGCTGCAGATTTGTTTTCTACTTCTTCCTGAAAGTAATAACAACCGACATTTCTTAAAAACTGTTCTATTCTACGAACTAGGATAACTACATAGATCTTTTTTCTTTGATTGACTGTAAATCAAAAAGGCCTGTCAAACATTGATATGTTACTACTGGCTCTTATTAAAATATTGCCAGCTTAGAAATTTTCGAAATGTAACCTTTTCCGAAACTGTATCGTCAGTGTAATCTTTTTCTCCAAGATAGTGTAAAAATTAAAATTAACTCAATCTAACGTTGACAGGCTCACATTCAATTTTGAACAGCACTGACACTCTTGAACCAAATTAACAGGGGGAGATCAAAACCGAAAAGTCTTTCTGAAATTGGAACTTAAGTGGCATTTTGAAGGTGGTGTTAATATCCATTTCTATGTAATTGTTGTTGGTAGAGTTTTGTAAAGTTTTGGACTAACTCAGATCGACTATTGTCAAAAATTCATAATTAGTCTTTATAGTGAATGATGATGAGAGTCAGTACACAAAATATTAGTGTGAGCCAAACTGACGGAGGAAATTGTTAATTTTAATTTCCATGTATCGAGATGATCTTGCGACCAAATGGTAATTTGGCTTGTATTCTGATGATTCCAGAACAATTTCATGAATAATGTGATTGCAAAGGGAAAAATTAAGTGTCTTCCAATTAAATGGATCCATTGAAACTCTTTGAAATAAGATCTCCACCTATATTGCTAGGTCACTGTTATATCCATTACTTCTCCATTTCGATTGAACAGTCACATGATTCTGTATATCTCCGATGTTGTTCTAGTATCAACAATATTATCCAAAGCAAGTAATTTAGAAAATAATCTTTGAAAGATCCTACAGTCAAAATCGACACTCAGACACTCTCTAAATAATGGCAATTCGAAAATCGACTCAGAAAATCTTTTTGCTTCGGAATTTAGTGTTGGAGTAGGATATACACTCACTACGACTTTGAAACCATATCATGCAATTGTTTATTAGACAGAATCGTTTTGAAACGGATAGTTTTGCTACGGATTTGATTTGTGTAGGTTATGTAACTGATTAACGGATTTGAAGTTTGATTATGTGAATGCGCAAACTTAAAGAATTTCAAATCATTCTACTTATCAGTCATTTGGGTCACGATAATCTATAGTCAGATTAGAGAATTGACACTTATTATTCCAACAAAAGATGTTTTGAAAAAATGATTAGGTTGATTGCCACGAATTAGATCATCATCATAGACATCACATTTGTTGATAGCAAAGTTCGTATCAACCTGATATTTTAAGTTAAAAATTTTTTATGAATCTCGCTTTCTCTCTTTTTTTGCTCTTGCGTTCTTAAAAATTGAGAAATTGGCAAAACCTTATATTATTTACTTATTTGAAGTTGCTTAAGTAAATTTCAGTAAAAACCGTCAATTGTCAATTTTTGCTCCTTTCTTTATTCCCATCCGTCATCGAAATTACGATTCAGATTCATTTCAATTGTTTTTAGTTTATTGAGGCAATTTTTCTTATAAAAACAAAACAAAAAGAAGTCACAAAATATTTTCTTTCCGACTACTCCTTTATATTTTTTCAAGTAGAAATAGATTATTCAAGAGCTGCAATTACTAATTTTTATTTTTACTTCTCGACGTTTAGAATGGTCTTGTGATTTATGGAATTTTCAAAGCGGGGCATCTTGAAAATGGAAAGAGTAAATTAATTGAAGTATCGAGAACTTGTACTTTAATGTTTATTATTATTTATTTTTCTTTCCTTCTTGCAACTTGAATATCCTTTAGCGTTTCGCATCGATCTCTCTCACGTTCATTTTAATTCTTATTCGTTTTTAGTAATTGGATTAGTTAACATCAGAGCGTTCTTTAGGGCAGGAGGTCAATTTAAATATCTAATTTGCTGCTCTCTCGGTGTTACTGGAAGGAAGTGTTCTTTGGGGAGTGGTAACAATTTTTCGTTAATGAAATCCAAAAAAAAGTTTCATCATTTGTAATTGAAATTTACCTTTTAATTTTTCCGGTTGTAATAATATAGTAATGAATGATTTTAAATTATGAACAGTTTTCTTGTTGAATGTTTGAACGTGAAGGAGAAAACGAGGACACAGCTAGGAGGAGGACTTTTTGTTTGAAGATCTTGTAATCCGTCCACACACACACATCGGCTTTAGCTTATCCCAAGTCCATTATCTGAAGTCGTAATTCCTGAATTAATATGGTTCTGGAAAGTTTTAATTACTGTTTTAATAGTTTTAACGTGAAGTGGTGGATCACTAGTTATTGAGATAAGTTCCTGAAATGGATTTTCAGGGAAAATTGCTTTTTATGCTTTAGATCTCTTACACAGCAGAAGATATTTAATAATGATATTTAAGATTCTTGTTTGTTAAGATTTTGAAATGAGTCTTGTTTAGAACTTTTTGATAATTAAAATTGTTAGCAACTGGAATTGTAGATGGTGTCGTTAATTAAAAATTAATGATGTTAGAAATGACTTTCAAATGGAATTATTATTTGTGAGATAAAATTTAAACTAGAACAAACACAAACAATTTACTTAATATTTTAAGTTAAATTTCAAGAAAATATTCAATTAGGGTATTTTACATTCGAGTTACGTAATTTAAGAAAAAGGTTTTAATGACGTCAGAGAGTGAAATATCACAAGTTCAACTAAGGATCTTGAGTTAACTTTTGCAATAACAAACGGATAGGTTTTCATTTTCTTTCAACGTTTGCTAGGACTTAACCAGACTATTTTAAAAAAATCTTTTCTAAGGGTTTTTTCATTTGTTGCGTTTACTTTAAGATTTGGTCTCTCTAGAATTCAATTGTTAGTTTTTCCGCCCGCGCGCATCTTTATATATCTACCTTTCAAATCCCTCATGTTGTATCCTTTCTCACCAAACATTCTCCAATTCCTGACCGCTTCACAGAAAAGACCTGATTTATTCTTTCCGATCATATAATATCGACACAGGCACGGCGACTCACAGGTCCGAAGACGAGGCGAGATTTAAATATTTTCTTGTTCGTTGGACGTTTTCGTTTTGAAAATTCGTGTATTCATAAAAAGTTTCCGAGCGCATCGGACACACACCAGCAGCGGCGTGCTATGGATGTATTTTCTCCTTGAATTCGGTGAATTAATTTCAAACAGGCCGTGAAAACGAACGAATTTAACTAACTTTTAAGCAGAAAAGGGATGCCAGTTTTCTGAAAACTTCTCTCCGCTGCTGTTTTGTTTGGCGTTTGCTGCTGAATGGTTCTTGGGAAATGATGAAAATGTATAAATGCGTTCTTCGAAAAAAAAAGATTCTTTCTTTTATTTCTATCTTGTATTTCAAAACTTTTAAGAAATTTTCATTTGTGGAAAATTAAGTTTGTTCTTGAAAATTCGTTTTCTCATTGTAATAAATTGTTAAAGGAGTTTTTCTCTTTCTTTTATTATTATGTTAAAAGTGAATTTCTGCTCTTTTGTTGAAAATTTAATTAGTTTTGATTTCTACTGTTTTTCTGAAAACGTAAAAGACTGTTTCTACGTGTTTTTAATGATTTTGTGTTGCTTAATGTCGGTTGTATTTAAGAGAATCATTACAGCATTGTTACCGACTATACGAAAGGCCAACAACGCAGAGAGGTTTTAATTTGCATGTATGCAAAACCGCATCGGAATCCGATTGCAGTTTCGGACTTAAGTTCTTATCACTAGTTAATTTAAAATTATGTATCGGTAGCCTATACACCCTAAATGAGTAATAGATGGCGTACAGATTGGCGGCAGTGTTTTATAAAAATACAGTGTGTCCAAGATAAGAATGCACAGCATGAGGATCTTGGAAACGGTAAGAGATACAGCATCGGTTAAATGGGATGAAAGTTGGCTATTTATATGACCTTTTTATCGGCTTTTGCAAAATCTAGATATCTTGAATAGTTTCAGAGATATAACAAAATTCCGGTACAACGTTTCGGTTTCGAGTAACCATCATCAACTTCATTTTTGTAAATAGGCGGAAAAACAATTGAAAATTGTTTTGGATAGCTCTTGTTGTCACGATTCTAATGATGTAAACACGATAGGGTTATTTTGATTTCTTATGCTATAAATTAATGCATTCTGCAGAACTCTGGCCTGCACGATCACCTGATCTAACACCGTTAGATTTCTTTCCTCTGGGGTTATGTTAAGAATCATGCGCTCAGCCAAAATTTTGAAGATGAACAGCAATTATTACAGTTGGTCACAGCAGCGCTCAATACAAAAAAATTAAAACCAAAATAACCCTATCATGTTTACATCGTTAGAATCGTGACAACAAGAGCTATTCAAAACAATTCTCAATTGTTTTTCCTCCTATTTAAAAAAAGAGGTTGATGATGGTTACTCGAAACCGAAACGTTGTACAGAAATTTTGTTAGCGTATTTTAATAGAGAACAAAAAGTGGCAATGGAAAAGTGGTTTTAGTTTTCCCATATCTCTTCAAATAAATAAAAGAAAAAAAATAACGAAAATCGAAAAATCTACTTTTTTCTAAATATCTGTGAAACTATTCAAGATATCTATATTTTGCAAACACCAACAAAAAGGTCCTATAAATAGCCAACTTTTATCTCCTTTAACCGATGCTGTAGCTCTTATCATTTCCAAGATCACCATGCTGTGCATCCTTATCTTGGACACGCTGTAGAATCATCGTAGTTTGTCTCTAGGTCTCGTGATCCAAAAAAGACCGGTTTCTTTGGAAAAACAGTTTTTGAAATTACTAAGGAATAAAATAAGTATCTATGGCATGACTGTGAACTTTGAACAGAAATTCAGCCAAATATCCCACAAAAAGCCCATTCCTTCTGTCTCATCTAAGAACATCTCTCACATTTTTCCACGTCCTTCGTATATTCTGGTCCTCCGTAACAAGGACACCTGGGGAATCTCCAGAGAAGGGGAGACAAACCAGGAATTTGATACGAGTGTTAGATAATATCAATTAAGGTAACAATCTGAAACGAACACTTTTTGAATTCCGTGCAAAATTGGCTGCCCTTGAATGCGCCTTCCCCTAGTGCATCTATTCCTACGATAGTTTTCAGGGTATTTTGTTTTACGCAGAGTTACGATAATGCAGTATTACCGCTTAAGCGCAACTCCTCTGTTAGCAGAATCGTAAACACAAATATCTTCGTTATCGAAATATTGGGATTATCAAGCCATGTCCCAATCTTGTGAGTTATGTACATAAGTGCACGGCGCACAGGCTTTGTAACTGATTTCGTATTTTTAGACCATTGGGCGACTGCATCCTTCTGCAACTCTTCTCCCTGCAATGTATCAAACCATTTTTAACAAAATCCGACAGATTCTCAGAATATTCGCAGTGACTACGTTAGAACTACCGCACGCTGCAGTCACTTCTTGAACTCGTTGTGCTCTTCTATAACACGCAAAACTAGCGGTTTGGGAAGGCGCTGACCTCTTCTATTACTAACTTTACAGAGGGCGGTGTTGCATCATTCGTTGGTAAATGTACATCTAGTTGTCTACGCCCAAAGCCAGGGTTGGTTTGGTTCCTATATGGTGGGGGGCACAACATTATGTACTTTCGCCTTCATTTTTATTCATTTTTTTGATCTGGCAAAATATTAGGATTTTGGATTTCGACCTAACCTTTTTTTTCTGTATGTATTGACACGATCTTACATCTAGCTGTAAGGTACTGTGAGTGATATTCAGCAGCTTTCTTTCTGTAGTGAACTATGTTAGTTTAAGAAAATGAATTTAATTACTTTTGTAAATTTTTACAAATTCTTTCTGCCACTAAAATACTTCTTAATTATAAAAGCCAATTACAGTCTTTTGTTAATCAATAAATTTAAGGGTAGTATACTTGTCACGCCGAACAGATAAAGTAATGGCGTACAATTCACTTGATATTTCGCGATGCTATAGACAACTTGCCATCTTGGGGAAACATCACGAGTATAGACTAGTAATAGTACTGTTTAAGATTGTTATCGATTTATGTTTTTGTTTTAGTTAGCCGTGGGTAAGGTTTAGATCGTTATAATTTTGTTTTAATCTTCAAGATCTTGAGTTGATGTAATTGAACATTTAGTAAGTTAACGAATGCTTATTTTTGCAAACTTTTATCCAAACACGGCGACAAGGAAAAAATATTTTTATTTAGAAAAACAGCTAAACATTATTCATCAGTGTCTTAGTCCGTGTGCATAGTTAAAACCTAGTGGAAACTACGAATGTGTTAATTTTAGATAGTTCATCATTACAATTGAGTTATGTTGTGTCAAAGTTGTGGAACATTTCAAAAATAGCACATATACGATGATGGAATAGAGCCAGAAATTATCAGTTGAAAATCCCACCTTTTTACAAAAAGGAAATCGTCACATTTTTATGGCAAAGGGAAGACCGAATTTATTACACATGAGGATGCTTTCTTATTGCGGACTTAACCATTCTTTATTCTTATGCTCCTACTAAATTTTGAATTATTTTTATGTAAATTTATTTCCTTTTACGGTTTTGGCTCTATTTGTGGAAAGGTTCCTGAGCCCTTTCATCTGATTTACTGATAAGATTTTTTGCTGTAAACTAATTATTTTTTTTCTTTTTGTTTCAGGTAAGAAATTTTAGACATCTGTTATTTTCCTACATGTAGAAAGATTAAAGGAAGCCCCTACAGAAAGGTCAGACCTTTTTTATTGTGTTAATATATTTTTCTAATTTTCTTTTTGCGTAAAGCCCAAACGACTTTCTATTGCATCCCAAGACTGCTGCAATAAACACAGAAATATTCCACTCATAGGCGGCAGCATTCAGCTTTTCTATTCGATAGAACTCCCCGTCGTTTTCAAATTGACTAACAGGAAATTATTTAAAATTGATGCGCGGAAAACGCAATACTGAAGGATTTTTATTTTCTTCACCTTTTATTTTGTTAATTTATATATATTTTTTCGGAATCTCTTATTTTCTTTCATAATTTGTGTCCCTTTTTAATATTAACTTGAATCTTGTATTAAATTAAGATTTTTAATGACATTTTTTAAAATTTTTTAATGAATATGTTTTTCTCGAGAAAGTTTTTGTTGTTGTTGACAAATAAGAATAATAGGCAGACAAAGTTTGAGAATTTCAGGTCGCGTTAATTTATTGAAATTGTTGTAATTCGCCCTCCTGATTGGTTCGTGTAACACCTCGTAAATTGCGCCAATTTACCCTCGCTACTTAATGAGAACTTATCCAACGACGTTAATTTGTTATTTGACGAGGGTTTAAAGTAAATATTTTGAACCTTATATACAAAAGTGATAAAATATGTTCGTTTTGATTAAATTATAAAAATCAATAAATATATCTTGAAATTCCTCTCTCACATTTTGTTTAGAAAATTGCTAGCTAATAGTAGTTAAATAAAATGAAGAAAACGGTAAAATAGATTTCCTCAGTTTTCGTACACATTTCCGGTAATAAATTTCCAAAACAGAAAAAGGGGGATAGGGAAAAATTACCGCTAGAGCAACTTCGAGTCAATACTAAAACTTGTTCAATAAATTTTATTGAGTGTACGTATCCTGCTTTGCTTAAAGTGTATCCCATGGATCGGGAGTAAAGAAAGATTTATTAACTCGGCATTCGCGTGTTACGTTTCACCTTTCTGGGGTTACAGACACTTTAAAGTGCAAAAGTTCATCAGTCTTAATTTTAGATCTCTATTTGCTAGTTCTCAAGATGTTACGTAATATATTAAAAAGGTGTAATTAATCAACGGGTATAATCTTGTTTAAGTATACTAGTAGGTACACCTTTAGCATTTTTTTTATGATTTGGACATGGACCAGCTGCATCTTATTCAGCTCTCTTTGTTTATTAAAATGAGACTTTTATCTAAACGTTTTTGGATTTATTATTTTTCTTATGCAGGATTAATTGGCTTGATGACTGACAGATATGTTAGGATTGTTTTATTTTAAAGAATCTCAAAGCTAATTTGCTAAAAATAACTAGTAAGAACCATTTCTTTTTGTTTGATGTTATAAATGGGTTATCTGCAAAAAATGTAGGTGAATTTTTTTTAAAAAAGGTCAGTGCTGGTTGATATTTTATTTGGTTCTATCTAATAAATCATTAAAATTAGAGTTGGCAGTGTTTTGTCAATTATTGCTTTTGGATGAAAGGATTATTTTTTTAATTAACTGAAAGTTACATTTTTAAGTTTTTTTATTAGTTTATTTGCAAATTTCATTGTGAAATTGTTAATCAAATAAATAGATTATTGCTGTTTCCTCTCTGGTTTGGATTTGTATCTAAATACCCACATGGTACTATTTATAGCACTACTATTTACTATGGATGTGAACTCAAAAGCAATACACCTACATACCCTGGTCACATATATCCGACAGATAAAATTAAACACTTTGTAACGCTTAGGAGATTTAAACTTGCTAAAGTTAACTTTTCGTGTTTGAAAAACCCTATTGACTTGAAGAGTCCTTTTGTCCAAAAACGTTGAAGAGAGAACTGAAGTATCGGTGACAGTTTGACCTGAACCCATACTTTCAGCAAAAACCAATTCCGTATCTTCAGCTTTGGATTTAATATTTAATTTTAATAAATTTCTCAAGGACCTCGATCTGTACTTGTGCACACAAAACCGAGCAGCTGTTGGTAAATTGGATCAAATTTGTTTACCATTGCTCAATGAAAAATGCGCACGGTTTTCAGGGTATGTTGGAGAAACATATAGGAGTTTTAGATTAAAGCTATCATTATCATCATCATCAGTATTGTTTTCGATGACATTCTAGAAGTTTCTCTTCGACCAGAGATGAAGTAATGTTATGTGTGGAGGGGGGGACGATACTACTTAAAGTAGCAAAGCAATAGTGGGCCAAGGTATTGGCATCATTCTCAGTGTGGTTAACGCGAACCGGATAGGATAGAACACGATTTGCAGACGGGTAGATTGGAGAGAAAAACGGAAAGACGAAGCAGTAGTGAATTTACGACGGTATGTCGATAACATAGTGTATGATTGAAATTAAAGGAAGTAAGTTATTGGTACTGAAAGGATATTTACCTTAACCTCTAAGAAAAACCATTGAAAACCGCCGTGGTATCACTACCTTATATTCTCTTAGCAACGTCACTCGACAATCTGGAGGGGGGGGGGGGTTAAGAGTTGCCTTGACTACTGCTAAAGCTAAAACAATAACATGATCTAGTGAGGATTCGGATGCCTTAATTGTGAGAAAAAGCAAACACTGGGGAACTTCGTGTCTCAAAACTAGAGGTAACATCAATAGTGTTCCATCCAACTAACGCAATGATCAATCCACCATTTATACTTATATACAGTAAGACCACGACCTACGCGATTTTTAAATCTTCTCGTCAATTCTTCTTTTGTTTGAGCGCCGCGCAATTCTCGATTTCCCACTTCGTCCACACTAGTGTTCAGCTTACGACATGTTCGAACGTGTTTCGCGCGAAGTCGACGCATAGCTACAAATTATTATTTTGTGTTAGTATTTATACGTATTGTGTGTTTGTTATATCTACGGAGACTTGATAGACTCTACTATGTCATCTAAACGAAGTAGAACTGATTCTTTTGCATCAAACAAGAAAAGAAAAACATTATCTTTGGATTGTAAACTTAACATTACCAAAGACTTCGATGCAAAAATAAAAATTTGTGAATTGGCAAAGAAGTTTGATCTACCGGAATTGACAGTCAGAACAATTATAAAAAGTAAAGAAAAAATTCTCGAAACTGTGAAAAATGCCCAATCTTTGAATTCAAACATTATTCGTAAACGTCATGGTATTATCGCTGAGATGGAGACAATGTTAAAATTATGGTGTGATAATCGAGTAACTGTGAAAAATTGTCCTGTTGATCAGAACACGATGTGCTCTCAAGCTAAGCTGATTTTTGAGAGATTAAAAAAAGAAGCTGGGGAGGTGGCTAAAGATGAAATGTTTAAAACTAGTAACGGTTGGTTCGGCCGATTCAAAAGTCGCTGTAATTGGCATAGCATGCAGAAAGTGGAGAGGCGGCGAGCTCTGATAAAGAGGCTACGTCTTTCTATCCAAAGAAACTCACAGCTATTATAGAAGAAGGTGGCTGTACCAGCCAAACCATATTTAATGTAGATGAGACTGGCCTGTTCTGGAAGAAGATTCCCGAAAGAACTTTTATCGCGCGTAAAGAGGAAACCTTTCCAGGTTTTAAGGCCGTTAAAGATCGATCGACAGTGATGGTTGGCGCGAATGCAGCTGGTAATTGTAAGTTACAACCTCTCTTAGTTTATCGCTCAGAAAATCCAAGAGCATTAAAAAATAAATCTAAAGCTGGCTTGCCCATGATGTGGAAGTCGAATCGTAAAGCTTGGAGTGACAGCTTCATACCTGAAGTCGAACGTTATTGCCAATCTAAACAAATCCCATTTAAAGTGATGCTATTAATCGGCAACGCACCAGGTCATCATCCTGCTACTTTAACTAATTTCGACCCACGCGTGAAAGTTGTATTTTTGCCACCAAAATACAACCAGCTTGCTTCAACCGATGGATCAGGAAGTCATCAAAACATTCAAAGCTTATTACACGAGACGATCGTTTGCGTTTCTGAATGAAGCTATAAGACAGAACAACGAGCTCTCTGTTAAAGACTTGCGAACAATTCAATGTTTTAAATGCCGGGAGAATTATTGGACAATGAAATTTTATAAAAGACTTTAAATGTCGTCTGGAAAAAAACTGTCCATTGTTTTTCACCACTAAAACTCAGACGGAATCAGCGCCAGATCTTGATGAAATTGGTAATGTGATCGAAGAAATTGTCGATCTTGCCAAACAAATAAATTTAGAAGTGAATAATGATGATGTTCAAGAACTGCTGGATTCACACAATCAGGAGCTGACAATTGATGAGTTCATAGAAATGCATGAGCAAGAGCAAGATATTGAAGAACCTGATTCTTTAGATCCAGTTTAATTAGGAGATCAAATGACGGTTGGAAACTTGACAGAAGGCCTCAGTTCAATTGAAAAAGGGTTACAAAATTTGGAAAACATAGACATCAACGAGGAAATTTTGCGTGAGAAGAAAAAATCTTTGATCAGTCAGACAACTTTGTTAGATTTTATGAAGCCTTCTACGTCAAAATAACTCGGTTTACGTTTTTGCCATTCATAATAATATAATTTGTTATATTATCTAAGATTTTATTACACATTTTTCTTCTAAATTATTGTTTTCTTTAGTCTCCGGTTCCAATTAAACGTAATTTGAATGTATTTATATGCAAAATTGTACCCCGATTTACGCGAATTGAACTTACGCGGTTATCGCTCGGTCCCACCTATCGCGTAAGTTCGGGGAATTACTGTACTTATTTTAGGAAATGTCAAAACTCTAGAGTGTGGTGACAGCATAATACGATTTCGATCTTTTTTCTGTGTTGGGGATTTTAAACTCTTCTTTCGTCTTTGAAACAAACTCTAATTTTGCTGATATTTCTCGACAACTTCCTGAAATATTTTAGATTATCCTTTCGAGCAAGTGAGGATGTACTTTGGTGCCAACTCTTCTTTTGTGCAAAGGTTCCTATTGTTAGTGTCAAATATTTTGTACAGTTGTTATAAAATACTATCTTTGAATTTATGTATTGAGCAAGAATCCTGACGAACCTGAAGTCCGAAATGCTTCTAAGAATGCCAGACTTGAGCTTGATGTCGAACTGGATTATAGTTTACGTGACAACAGTACTAATCTGATAGTGGCTAGTTTTTCAGTATCTTTTGTAGATGTCGCTAAAAAGAAGGAATTCCATTGACTAGAGTGCTTACAATTTATTTAATTCAATAAAAGCCGTGGACCAGGGTGAGATAAGCTTTTATTTTGAATGTGTCGGCTTTGATTAGATAAATTAATTTTTATTTTTTTGATCATCCAAATGAACTTTAATTTAGCTCATACAATTTGTTTTGTTAATTTATTATTACTTACTAGATACCATACAGATTTAGGAGTAATATCTTTTGCCACTTACTCAAGGCTTACTTCAACATTTTACAAATTTATTGTTAATTGAAACGAATTGCAAAATGTTTGCTATTTTTATGATCTACTAAAAAGGTTATTTACCACTTGAGTTTTATGTATCTATTTGCATATTAAAGCGTGTCAGAATAAAATCTCTTTTTGATAAAATGTAGTAAGTAATGTAATGGCTTGAAAATTTATGTATAAGTTGGAATTATGCTGATCCACAATAATCCCAAATAGTTACTACCAGTTAGTTGCTAAGATTATTTTTGTTCGTCAACATTCTTGTATAGATTCTTTCTTTGAACTGTGCCTGTATATTACAGCGAGAACAAAATACTCTGAAAGTCTTTAAAGATTGTTTCGGAAATCTCTCCAGATATGCCTTCACAAGCTCTTTATATGCGCATTTGAAACAAAAGCCTTTCCAAAATGAAAAACTTCGATTTTGTGTAATTTTCATTCCTATCGCTAAGCTCATTTTGTAGAAAATGGATTTTTTCGATGTAAGTTTACAACTACGTCGGAATTAAAAATAAAAGCAAGGAAAGATTTTACGACGAAGAATAAGCCAACATAAAACTGCAACAAAATAAAATTTTATTGCTAATACTAATGGATTTAAGAACAACAAAACGCTGCTTATGCTAAACGAAAGTCCACCCATTCTTCTTTCTAACTAGATGAGAGAAAGACACACCTTAGCCGGTGATAAACCTAAACTTTAGGGCTCAGAAAGTTATTTACAACTGGCATACGAATCCACTCAACAAAGCAAAACACCGACCTAGGGATCGCATCCGAGGAGATTTGGATGGCAAAACGTAAAGAGCCCCGGCTTATGGTTACCCATTTACGTTGGCAGATTTGCCTCTTGAAATCACTTTAGGATTAAAAAGAAGTAATAGAACAAATATTTGTTGGCTATTCTCTTCCGTTTCTTCTCGCTGTTATTAGGTTTTTTATAACCGTACACATGAAGAGTACACAGGAAGTAAATAAACAAATAAAATCTATAAAATAGGATTTTGTCGACTCGGTTGTGATTGTTTTCCACGCATCGTTTAAAACGAGACTAATTCGTTTCTACGACTCAGCAAATCCCTAAAAACGAAGACAAATGTTGTACGTAGTAAAGAAAGAAATAGCATTAGAGATTTGTTTGGATGGTTTCACTTAATTGTAAATAGAAAAAAATAAAATCAACCATGTAAAAAAGTTTAATAAAACGTTTGGGATGAGAGAATTAATTGCATAATCACACTAATGACGAGGTATTACGAGCGGCATCCTAAAGAAAAGTCCTTGTATAAAATCGAAGGCCGCTGCTCGCCAACGAGTCGATTTCAAAACATTTATTAAAAACCTCTAACAATGGGTAATAAAAGAAAAGTTTTTAGAATGTCTGGAAACTTCATGTTGATTTTTGGAGAAATTCCTTGGTGTTTCTAGGGATTTTCTGGAGATCAGACTTGTTTTTTCAGGATCAGCGATTGTAAGGTTATTTTTAGTAGCGCAAATAATACCTTTCCTACTGCTGTTTCTTGTATACACACGCATCTTCAGATGTATCTTACACGTGAATAGAGGGAAATTGTTGTTTTGTTTATTTTTTTTCCTTTACGGGATTGATTTGCGTTCGTGATGGTTATCTCGATTTTCGAATAAGATGAATGTTGGTGTTTTTAGATAGAAAACTGACCAAGTTGATGGTTTATGGAAATTGGATCTAGGATTAATTGAAATCTTAATGTTGGGATGATCATACCGACTGTGAGTTTAGAACTTAGATTGATTCTGAAATACGCATTAATTAATCAGATTTGTAATTATAGGTTAGAAAACTTAACCTCATTTTATTTGTTGTTGATGTTTCGAAATTTAAAATTTTAATTTAACTAAACTAATAGAATGTATTTTAAAAGATTTAATTTGCCTTGAGATTCTTACCTAAAAAATCCTGGAATAGCACCTAAAGGCATAACAAAAAGGCTGACCAATAAATCGGCAATGGCCAGCGATAGCAGAAAGTAGTTGGTCACATTCTGCAGTCTTCTATCGAGTAAGACAGCTAAACAAACTAAGATATTTCCCAGACCACCAGCGATGATAAAAACCACAACAAACAGAAAGCTCCAGTCGTATTGAAGCGAATCCCAGTGCACATTTCCTCCTTCGGTTCCGTTTACCGAAACGTAATTCGTACTAAAATTGTTTGAAACGCACGTCCAGTAATCCTCGCCACTGAAAAATCTACACTTGTAACTGTTACTCGTCCAGGCTGTCGCGAACACAAATTCGCTAACATTTTCCACACCAAATAAATCAACGTTTATATTTTCGAACGACGACCCGTTTGCGTTACTACCACTACATTCCGCACAAGAAAATGTCTTATCACTTGATTTATTTAACTGGCAATAAAATTCGTATAACTTTTCACCTAAACTGTCGCACATCAGCACAAGATTCGTCGCGTTCCCAGGACATGACGTTAAATCTTCCACCGTTTGGACACATTTTGTTATATTCCAATATTCCGTTGATTCTTCTTCTTCGCCACCACCGATCGTCGTCACGTTCATTGTTTTATTTGAATGACATTTCTTTTATCCACAAACCACACATTTGCACAGATTATTTGTATAAAATATAAAATCGACTATAAATTTACACCACGAATAATCGGATTTGAACGATTCTTTTCCGAAACCACCTGTTCGTTTATCTTATTTATCCTTAAAATCGAACAGTGGGAGTACATGATTGCTTTTTTATTTGGTCCTTTGAAAAGATTTGAAAAAGGTTCAAACACAATGGAGGTTTTCTTATTTGATGAATTTCTTTCTGGTGAACAAAAACGATTTAAGGAGAAGTTACACAAACAAAGTAACAATTCGCTTAATTGAGGTATTCTTCTACCCTTATTCCTAGTCAATTGTTATCTTGGTTTTGGTAATTGATTGGTAGGTTAAGACGCCCACAAGGAATGTGACTTATCTGTTGGAAAATAAATTAACAATAAGACTAATAGCAATAATTTCAAGATTATAAATCAACTAGTGAGATTTTTCTATCTTTATTAAAAAGTAATACATTTTTGTTGACATAAAATTGATTTATTTGTGCAATATTTTTTGCTTTGAAAAACAAAAAGCTCGTCTCAATAAAAAGATTAAAATCGCGCTGTGTAATAGGTGCGTGTTGGCATTTGGTTTGTATATAAATCACCTGTAAAAATGGAAAAACATTCGTGCGTTAATGTTTTCGAAAGAGGTAAATGGTATTAATATTGGTTTTGGAATTGTTAATTTAAAATTTCATCCCGTTTTTTCGCCTTTATTATTGATCAAATGTCAATCTAATTAGCGCTTCGTATTACTGAAAACAATTTTCGACCTCCCATTTTTAATAATAATTGCCCGATAATAATAAGAAAACCGCGCTAATCATTCTCCCGATACATTCTTGTTCCCCAATTTTTGTTTTAATCTCTCCTTTGAAGGCACTAAAAACACCATTAATTCGTATCATCATTCATTATTAAAACTTTCTTTTTTTATTTCCGTTTTGCTTGTATTCAATTTTTTGTGATTTTCTAGAGCTGTGTTTCGTAATTAAAATTAAATTTAAGTCAGTCCAAGCGTAATATTTTTACCCGTAAATCTGTTGAAGACAGATTTTTATTCTACTTCCTGTGTTGAATGAGATAATATCTTTGATTATCCTTTTATGTTTTATGTTTTTTTTTGTTTGAAAAGAAAAATATTACTTGAAGTTCATAGTGTGCTGAAATTTCAAATTGCGGTCATTAAAAAGCCAATTAATTTGATTAATATTACTCTTTTACAATTTAATAAAATTTTTATTTAGAAATTTGTAAACTTTTTCGAAAACTTTAAGGCTACTTTAAAATTCAGCTTCGTGGGGTCTATTTACTCTTCAAACGATACACGCTGAAAGAAAGAGAATCACTAATGAAACCTCTTTTATCATAAAACCATTTTAAAATAACTTATTCCTGCCAACTTTTCCCTTTTGACTTAATTTTTTAAAGAAAGTTTTAAGTATTTCATTCATTGTAAAGTTTATTGATAAATATTAAGGGTAAAATAATTGGGATGACTGGTTACTTAACAAGCTTGGCCCTAATAGTTTAACATTTCCTAATTTCATTTGTTATAGGATGCCTCGTGAATACCTAATGGAAACAACCAACCCTTAAACCGCAATGTAACCTTCAAAACTCCTTCATACATTTTTAAAATGCCCGAATTAATAGATTTCTCCGACTGTTGGATTTATAACTTTTTTAAAATTAAATAAGTACATTTTGTAGTCTTTTCAGGCAATTAACTTGATATTTCCCAAATAATCATCCGAGGAGAGGAATTTATTATTAAATTACATTTACTGCAAATCAGTATTAATGGTGGCTGTTAATAGCAACGTCTCCATTAAGGATTGAAATTTCAGGATATGAAAACGTCTTATAATTGAAATTGCAGAAGATACATGAAACTGTTATTAAGATTTAATTTTCGAGACTTCGGTTGTGCTGACAAAGGCAGTTTAATAGAAACTTGAATGTTTTGATATTTTAAAAGTAGAACTTATTGAGGTTATAAATAACATTTTTCGTTCAAGGTAACATATTTTTTATTAAATTTATGTAAAACAATGCAGACGCAACAAAGAAATGTTTGACTTCTTAACTTCGCTATTGTGTGATTTTAATAAAAAAACACAAACATGTTTATGAAATATTTCATAGATATTCGAGAAATGCTAAGATTAATTTTGAAATCTGATAATATTAAATTGGAGCAAGTCAAAAATTCTTCCATTATGCCGATTTTTATTAGTAGGAAGAAAAGAGTATGGTGACAGAAACGTGTCTATATATATATATATATATCTCATAAGTCGTTGATCATATTGGAATTTTTATCTGGTACCAAATTTTAAACAGTTCTATCGTCTATCACTTCGTCAAAGGTATCCATTTGTCGGTATAGAAAACAGATCCAATGTTTTTCCCAAGGTGTTTCGAACATGCTAACTTATCTGTTTTGGAAACTTTTTTTACTTGGCAAGAAATGACTCAGTTTATTCTAAAGACAGCATAGACTGACGTTAAGAAAAGATAACTTCTAACCATAATTAAGGATGATACTTCCTTTAATGCAGTGATTTAAGTTCCACAAGAGCGTTTGATGTTTGGCTAGTGTCTTCTGGTGAGCATTGCTGGAACTCTTAACAGTCTTGGTTGGACACCTAATAAGTAGGATTTACGTTCTTTTTCTCCTGAAAAGGCTTACATTGCTTTTGGATCCCTTCTCCAGAAGACGAAGCAATCTATCAATTCAAGCTTAACACTCAACTTAACGATTAGAATATTTCATTTGTTATAATTTGTGATGTTTTAAATTAAATAAGAAACTTAAATGCAAATGATACCAAAGCAGTTTTATGATCTACCTCGTTATAATTGCACCGATTCTCCTTTAGAATGTTTGCCCAAAGCTAATTTGTTTTATTTTGGATGAAAGATTTATTGGACTAATGTTACATTTATAGACGCGATCCGGGGAACTAAAGCAAAAGAATTGAGAAAAAAGTTGTTGAGTTGGAAAACCCATTAGACACCCACTGGTAAATTATGCTTTATACAGAGATAATTTGAAAATTACGTTTTAGGAAAAATTCCAGAATTTTAGTTTTACAGAAACAAACCATAAAAAGCGGAGACTACTAGGAAGAAAACAAGTTAAATTAAAATGTAGGTGTGATTGACTATAGAATATCTAAACCCAAAAATAGCAGTATTGTCTATTGACACATTTTCCGATACAGAAGATAAATATTTTGGAGTCAATTATGGATAAAAAGATGATTCCATAGACGAGATTAGTTCTAGAAAAAGAATCAAAACTGGTTTGAAAAAATAATTTCTCAAGAGTAAAGATAGCAGAAGATAAAACGAGTTGGATCTTGGAACTTGACAAGAACCACGTGAACTACGAGGATCACTCTGGTTTCAGTGAGATATAAAAAGACTAAGTGCAAATTTGACAATATTTTATTATAAATGTTCAAAGTAGTCCCCCTTGACCTCAATACATTTATTCAATCTTATTTTCCACAAATCAAAAACTGCTCGCTATTCATTTGTTTGGAATACTGTCAAAATACTGATGAATTGCTGTATCAATCTCGTCTTTTGAAGAAAATTTTCGCCCCCGAATGTGTTTCTTCAGATTAAAGAACAGCCAAATCAGGCGAATAAGATGGATATTCAATTACTAGATTACTATTTTCCCTCAAATAGTCAACAGTGGCCGAGGATGCATTGTCATGGTGCAACAAACGGCCCTTTACATCAAGTCCTTCAAAAACTTTTGGCAAACATTATTGATGCACCAGTTTGCAGTGGCTGTGCGCTGTTCTTCTAACTTAATGGCTTTGACTAAACCGATACTTCTAAAGAAGACGGCGTCGTACATAACTTTTTTCATGGCGCGTTGCTTTTTTGAAGTTGTCGCTGTTGGATCATCTTCATGAATCCTGTCGAGTTGGAGTATCATAAAATGGTATGTACGTCTCATCACCTGTCACAATTTTGGAAATAATCCGATGACCGCCATTTTCTAACATGTTCAGAGTTTCGGTGCTGATTCTCATACGTTCTGACTTTTGGAAGTCCGTTAAATGGTGTAGTACCCAGCGACAAACAACTTTTTTCATTCGTAGTTTCTCAGGTAAAAATTTTAAAACTGATGCGAATCCAATCCCTAATGTCCTCTGGATTGTACTGTATGTACAGTGTGGGTCTTCGGCAATCGTGCTCTGGACACGAGCAACATTTTCTGAAGTGACTGCAGTTTTCAGTCTTCGTCAATTAAGGAATTCCGATCTCGTTTAAATTCAGCAAACCACCGATAAATGGTTGCCGTTGAAGGCATCTCTTCGTCAAAAGCTCAAGTCAGGCGTTCCATGCATTTGTTTTGCATCTAAACCGCACTTAAAATCGTAGTAAATTAATGCACGAAAATTTCCTCTACTCAACTCCATGACGTTTACGAACTAAATAATTTTTTGTTTCTAGCACACTTGATTGGCATTTAATGATATTGCACGACTGAGACACCGGACGAATAGGCTTCCATAAGATAATATCATTTTATCTAAATATGCACACATTTCAATGTATCTCACTGTAACCAGAGTGGCCCTCGTATAAGGTTGAACGGATGAATGCGTAAACCCAAAAGTAATCTACAAAATGGATAAGACACTAAATTTGGGCCTTCCAGGTATTCATCTTGTTCACTTTAATTCACTTTAGAAAAAGATTAGTTCACTTTTGTTGTTAAAATTTGTTTGCTTAATTCACTTTTTTTCTATAATCTGAGGGCTAATTCTAGTCTTCCACGCATTTTTTATTTAATTATTGTTTGAATCAGATTTTTAAATTGCCACCCATGATAAATTCTATTGCGCCCCTTCGTTGACTGGACTTTGAAAGTCGAGCACCAAGGAATAACCAGGATGTGTAGATGCAAAGCAAACTGCGTTTTTTCATTTATCATAGACTCGGATTATATCAAAGCACAGTCGTATGTTGTTAAACCATGAACAGTGTGCTTCGTCATATTGTGTGCAAATTTTCCT
Source organism: Ignelater luminosus (assembly GCA_011009095.1). Lineage (NCBI taxonomy): Eukaryota > Metazoa > Arthropoda > Insecta > Coleoptera > Elateridae > Ignelater > Ignelater luminosus. The sequence continues at coordinate 26,340 of VTPC01091012.1, read as the reverse complement.
GTTTTAGCATTTTACGCACTGTATTTTATGACAAACTGATTTGATGTGACAGTGACACAGTTACAGCAAGCAGAAGGTTTGTTGGAAGCTCTATAGATTTGAAAATTTGGAACAAACATCAACTGTAGATTGGAAACAGAGTAGGTATAATGTTTCGGCATTTTTCATATTATAAAAAAGGTACGGTGGAGGCAATGTTAGTCAAAAGAATAAAATTTCAGTGCGCTACTACATATATCATGCTCTTTATGGAACAACTGAAAAATGAAGTCTGCTAAATGCCTTTGATGATACAGTTGGCTTGAGCCAAAACCTTTCATACAATCAGGAATGCTTCTTCTTAAAATTGCCGATTTTGCTCTAACTTTGGAGTACCCAGTACTCAGTACCCAAAAGGCTGAAAACTAATCATAGTCTAATTCAATATATAGTTGGGAAAACAAAATTCACCGAGAGCCATAACATCAATTTGATTTTCTAGTTCTGATTTAAATCTCACAAATAAAATCTGAAGACATGGGCGGCAACATGGTCTTTTCCACAGAGACCCAAAGTATAGTTGTATTTACGCAAGTAAGTAAATCATCACAAATAGTAGTTTTGCCTCATTTTCCTTATTCCTGCTTAGTTTTGTTTCAAATTGGTATTGCATCAACCAAAATTTAATTTCCTGATCAATTCAGAAAGGTTTGTTTATTAACCATAGTAGGAGATTCGGGGACATACAAGATGCTTTCTTGTATCTTATTAGTTTGAAGAAGGTTTGAGAAGTCTTTCTTCTTCAGTATTAATTAAGATAACGCCAAGCTTAAATTTCCGTGTTACACCTGCACGTATTTGGATACAGAGAGAATAGAAACTGACTCATATTTTTTATTGTGTTTCTGAAGATCTAAAAAGTTTATTCTTTCTATGTGAGTTATTTATATTTTATTATAGTATTTCTCTCTCTAACTAATGTAAAAACCTAGAGGGCTATTGCCGTGTAAGCTTACAGTATATTAATTTCCCCAAGATTATACTGTTTGGGGATTATGCAAAACTTATCTCTGCTCGATATTACGATGCATAATATACTGTCAACAATATCGGTTATTTATTTAATATTAAGATAACGATTAAGCTGCAATCTAAGCCTTTGTTTTTAAAGCTTGCATAGCACTTGATATATTGAGTATGATTATATTGAAGCACTTAAAACCGTCTATTACTTTCTAAGCTAGATTTCTTTCTTATTTACTTTTCATTTGTAACCTATTTTAGAACCAAATGAAAATTCAAATATCAATTTTAAATTTTCAGCTCTTATTAAAATTTAATAAATGAATTAAGTTTAAGTCCCACACAAAGTTTAAAACTTACATTAAGGAATTATCTGCGTAAGTCGCGCTTCTAAGATAACTTTAACAAATTGAACCTCAAATTATATAAGATTTTAAATCATATAATTAAATTTAAAATTTAGTTTTTAATTCCCCTCTATTACTGTCGTATGTTTTAGTTGGAAAAAAGTTAGTCAGAAATGAATTTTGAATTTTGTTTTACCCAGTAAAAAATGAATTAACCGAATTACACTATACGGAAAGATGAAGATATCATTTTATTAATGTATAAAATTTAACGAAAGCTCGAGCTTCATCGCCTGACATGTTTTCAGTTTTACGACCGCTTTGGGAACTTGATCAAAAGTTTGGAAATAACATTTTTTTCTGTACAGACTCGGAAAAAATCAAATTTGTTTATTTTTTCTCGCTTTAATAATAAATAAGTAGGAGATTTTAAAACTTTTATTATATGGGTCTATTAAATACATTTCTTGTTTGTATTTATACAGAAAAAAAAGTTAATTGCTGCAATTTTAAAAGTTTATTTTTAGTCTCACATCCGTGCACATTACAAATATTTAACCATAATTGTGTGCCTCCCATATTGTATTAACCAACGTTAAATTTGTTTGATGTGAAAGAAGACGATGTGTTTGTTTTTTCCTTTTTGTTTTCAGTCCACAAAGTTTGTTTTGTCGTGCAAAAGGAGTAGTTGTAATCCTTGACCTGTAATTATTTCTAGTTTTTCTAAGTTTTAAAAAGAAAAGTTTCACGGTCACATTTCCATTCTAATTTGGAAACCTACCATTCCGAAAAATAAATAATCGTGCACGTTTAGAAAAAAAAGCAAATAATCCTTTAAAGCTTTTTAAATAATGAATAAAATACGAATGGAAATATTTTTCACTCTCAAACAAAACCGAAAGAAATTAATATTCATATGCAGGGAACTATTCACATTTTGCGGTTTTAATTTCCCATAAAGAACGTAAAGTATTTCATGCAATACTTGCGGACGAGATCCGACTCACAAAGAGAGAAGAAAGCGTTTAAATAGTAAAGTTTGCTCCCTAGGAAAATCATTCCGAAGAGAAAATAAATATTTGTTTAATTAACTTAAGTAAATTAGAGTTATTAAAACTATCTTCTAATTGGGGGAGGGGATAATGTTTATTTACACCAAAAAGATAATGATGTGAAAAGAAAATGTAAAAATTTAAAATAGGACGTGTTGAAATTGGATGAGCTACGAGTTGTCATTCGTGTTGCCAGTTGGAAGGAAATTGATTACTTTTGCCAACGTGAGAAAAAAAAATGGATAGCAATAAATTCTTAAAAATTAAAAACAAACGAGTTTTAGTTTTGAATTTGAAAATGATAAAAGAAAATTAAAATTTATGTTATTGGGAACTGACTTGATTTAAAAATATGATATTTTGGTGGAGGCGCTTGGTCTAACAAATTTTACAGCGACCTTATTTTTTTTATTTATTATTTCTATTTGCAAAATTATATTGGAAATGAGAATGCTGTAAGGGAAACCTTGGAAATTTAATGATAATAAAAAAGTAGTTTTATGACGTTCATTCTAGAATGAACAAAGTAAAAATTACGTGCATCACACGAGAATCAAAGTTTAAAATATTTATAATACAATGTAGGCAATACGTAAACCTGACTCATTATTGTCATAGAAATTTAATATTAAAAACTAATAAGGATTATCAAAATTTTTATTTGTATAGAATTTCATCATTTAAGAAAACCTATTAAGCATCACCGCCTTGTTTTATTTTTAGCCTCATAACTGTCTTCTGAATAAATTTTTGAACCATATCCTGCCCTATGAAATGACCTTGATCTTGAACTTGATTCTAATTAGTTGCTTTTACTTTTTGAAAATTCTCTCAAAATCAAATTTCAACTGTTTTTGTCCTACTTGTTTAAATGTCAAGTTTTTATTTAATTGAAAATTCCAATAGACAAAATTCTTAGTCTGCTTTTCTTCCATGTTATTTATACGCTGACATGTTTGGTAATTAAATTCTTGCTTTCTATTAAATTTTATGTAAATTTCTTTCTCTTTTAAAATTAATTTTTATAAATTAAAACCTAAATTAGCATTACAATTCAACTATAATATAATTTTTTATTTTTTTTTTATATCCAATAATTAAAATACCACTTTCTACTCCCTCGAAAACAATGATCATTATGTCAACAATCAAGTCATCAAATATCTAAAAAAGCATAGAAAACTCTAAACTTGCTTTTTTATCTTCACTTTCGTTTTAAAAAATCAAAGTAGAAAATATTTCCTAAAGAATCTCTTTTAAGGGTGAAAAAAAAACTTTTCGCGGACAAAACTTTTCTGACGGGTATCCGCGCGCGCGTTTTATCTAACCGTCCGGACGCTACCGGCGTTGGTATTAGACTGACGCTCTGTGCGAGATGAAACGCTTTGTAGGTCTCCGGTGTTTGTATCAACGGCCTTTGGTCTTTAAAACACTGCCATTTAATAATGATCGTGGTAATGACACATAACTCCGCCAAATTGCCCCCTTTTATTTTTCTTTTCTTTCTTTTTCCCAAGCAGACGACAAAAGTCGCTCAAAGGAATCATTCTTCTTCTCTTGTACGAGTTGTGGAAGTAGGTATTTAAGATAAAAATTGTGGCGTACGTGGTTTTTAACTCTTATAAGAGATTGATAGCGTTTGTATGATTATACTCAAGTTTAGTTGTTATAAATTGGTTATTAATTGCCCAATAAATTAAGAAGCTTAATTATCAAAGTATAAAAATAGAATGATAAATAAGTCTTTCAGTTGAAGAATCAGAATCTGCTTCATTATTGCATTGTACTGGAGAGATGTACAAACTACAAATTGAATAAATTAGTTTGCTGAAATATAATCTGTACGAATTTGAAATAATTTTGGCTATAATGAATCAATGAAATCCTTAACTTTAATTTTTTCTCAATTAAAGATCATCTTTACTAAATATTGTACACTTACAACTTACTGAAAACTGGTTGATTTGGTATGCTATCTTTGAGTGATGTCAGCAGCTGTGATTAATTATATCGCGCTGATTACATAAGGGTAGCTTTATTGAGTATTAATAGCATTCATTAATTTCAAATTTCATTGGTATTTTTTAATTATTCTGCTAATGTGTCCAAGTCCTTGCTGAGAAGAGCAAGATTATTGTCCGACTTAATATCATTATATTTGTGCAGACCAAGAGGAAGAAAATGAAAGAATCCAAAAGATAAGCCAAAAGTCTACAATGCAGTAGTTCCAACTAGAAAAGCTGAGGGTTAATGAGAACTCAGAGTCTCGAAACCATAGCTGCAGGAGAAATTGCGTTTGACAGTTCAAAATAATTTAGTCAAAACTCCACGCACTGTTTCCTTCAAAGCAATTTCTGTTGGACTTTAGTGAAACTTCGCACAACCGTCTATTTCTCCACCTTTATGCACAAAGAAAATTTTAACGTGAATTAGTAAAGACCAATAGAGGTGGTTTTGCTCTAGAAAAGCTAAGGTGCGTTATCCCGATGGATATTGTTCTGTAGACCAAATCTACATCACTATATACTTTTTCTTAACCATCTGAAGGTATCCAAATAAATTTAGACATCAACCGATTGGTCTGGTTTTAGAAATCTTTATGTTTGTGCTCTGTGCTGAGTTTTGAGTTAAACATGTGTGCTTTTTTGTTCGGAAGTTTGTCATTTTCTTATCGTATTCAGAAACCCACAATGATTCGCAATAGTTAGACTTTGCAACTCTTTAAGATACAAATCCGAATTTACCTGTATTTTTGATCGATGGTGAAAACAGTCCAAATCTTCCTTCGACATGAATCGAACAGTATCAGTTAATGTTTTTAAATATTATTGTCGTCTCTTTGTTGATTATTTGTCACACCTCACTTTGAAACGCTTCAAGATTACAACTAGAAATTTTTTGCTAGATTTCTCCTTTGTTTAAACTCATGTTGCAAATTTTTCGGTTGATAGAACAAGCTAAGTAGACAGTCAACCGAGCATTGCTTGTGCTTAAACTTGGCATACACGATAGTAATGATTGACAGTTATAATCAGAACCGTCCTCTGTATTGCACTTTTGCAAAGTGCTACCACAAGCGTTTAAAGCAAATGTTCTAGAAATTTATCAAAAATAGATATAATTGATAGAAACCAGTACTAGTCACATTTCCAAATTTTTGGGTGCTATTGCAATGTTAAAGATGAATAAATCCCTTGATACGGATATTTTGGGTTGTGCTGTTTTTATAATTTAGTACCGAAAGGATATTCTGTGAACCATAATTTCCAAGATCAAAAATCAACAATGCTCCTAGTGTTGGTGCTAGACCTATTTTAGAATAAACTAGTATGAAACCAATACATAACTTTTCCCCCCCAATTACATGTTTGGTTGATTTGGTCCTGAGATTTTTCATATGAGAAGAATCTACAAAAAGGATGACCATATCAATAGCCTCAAAACATTATGCCTGCATAATCTACAAGAGTTCTTTTGTCATAAGGCTTATTTTGCTTCTCCTAGTTTTTATGTACTATTATTATGCAGGGCTTTCATTTGAAAACTTCCCACCTGAATAACTCTTTAATTAGTAAAAATTATCAAAAATATCTGAAACATGTCGATTTTGTTTTGGAGGGGGATATTCTATAACCTATTCTAATCAGTTGGAAAACTTCCACTCTTCCCCCAATCACCCCCACCCCAAAATCTTAAATGGCACTACCCCATGTGTGATATATCATTTTAAAGGGTATAAAATCCTCAATCTTTTACATCAAAAAAATTTTAAATCGGCCGAGCCGTTCGTGAACTAGAAACAGAAATGTATCTAATTCAATCGATACATTTCTGTCTCTAGTCCACGAACGGTTTTGTTCCGATTAGAGAAATTTTTTCTGTAGCATGTAATTTTGCTGCAATCAATCAAGGTACGTACATTTATGAAAATTCTTTTGTTGCTCGATGCCTTATATTATTAATAACGACTGCCTGCAGTAATTCATAACTGTTTTCTTTTTATTCGAGAATATTCGTATTTGCAGGTAATCATTAAATTCCATTTAAATTCTCCAAAAAATAATTTTCTTTTAAATATTCAGTTTGTAATCTCAAAGGGTTTTTTACTGTGCATATTTAAATGAATTCAATAAGAAAACAGTTTCAAAACAATTAAGAAATCTCATTGTGAATGCAGATCACAAATTTCTTTTTGTATTACTTTAGTTTTAATTATCCCAAAGATCTAATTTCTACGCACAACTTTGGAGAATAATAATTATGGTAATAATAACTTTACTTTGCTGGACTTGGCAGATAGATATATAGACAGTAAAAAGGTCATCTTGATAATAGGAATTAGATTGGAATCTAATTCTGCTAAGTACAGAAAGCAATCCGGAGAAATCTGTCGAAGAAACTAAGAGAACAGCTCTGATTGAGGTTATAGGAGGGATGGATGAATCACGTTTCGTAGTGCTACGAATATTTAAATTATTCCGTTTGTGGCAACCGTTAAGAAACATTTATCAAGGGTAATTGGAAGGAAATAAAATATTTGCCGTTAGTTCGAGTTGAACGAAGGTTGAATTACAACAAAGGGTAATGTTATCAGGTTAATACTTGTAACTATTAAAAGTATTGAATACCCAATTCAAACGTAAGCCATTTCAAACTTAACCTCACTATTATGTAGTGGTACAAGAGAATGTTCTTCAGCAGTGGAAGTGCTTTAAGGTTCCATATTCTCGCTCCTTTTTTGTTTTCACTTCTATATATTGTATGTGACACATCATCTTATCTTTGCGTTTAACGTTTCCTCCACGTGTTGCATTATCAGCCTCCGGATCCGGACGTCTTTTCTGAATATTACATAGCAGTGCGTGTATATATGTCGAAGCATTTAAAGTTGCAATCGCGATAAGTTTCCCGATGACTGCTTGTTTTATATCGAAATATCGATTAATGTACAGATTGAGAATTCGAACACTTTCTTTACACGATTTTATTATTTATTGAGATTTTGCATTACTTGTTTTTTAAATTGTTATTAAAGTATATAAAGGTGAATATTGGGAGTTCTCAGAGGACTCCTATCGATCTATGAATATTTCCCCGATCGGGGTCTGTCTCGGGATTTAACATGTGAGGCAACTTCAGATTATTGTGCCCCCGAACCTGACGTTAACAATATTAAAAATCTTCCTCTCTGAAAGACTTTAAAGTGAAATTAGATAACTATTGATACAAGAAACTGCATCGCTTCGAATAACTTATCCTATTCAACAAGACTCAAGTGGTTTATAAGAGTAAAATCCATGCGCTGGACATTTCGAAAAATATCAGCAGTTTGAACAACTCGATGGGCAGGAAGAGGTGCAAAAATCTAGACTTGCCAGTCTTAACGTAACCCTTCGTAAGACTATACCTAGGTGACAAATATGTAGTTTCTGTTGAAATTATTGATCGCAAATTAAGACTCGAGGCTTTTACTGCAGTTTTATTCAAAGTATCTAAAGTAGAAAAAAATATGATGAATATCAAGAAGATCAAAATGGATACCTAATTCATAGTTAGAAAAAGATTCTTGCAAAAATATCAATGATTTTCCTCTTTCCTTTCAAGGAATCGTTAATTGTTTCTTGGCTAAACAATATTTTATGCCTTGGCCTTATCTAGATTCTATACAAAACCTTTATGTGCACGTGATTACTTCATACAGACTTGGAAATTTATTTGATCAAGGCTTTTTTTTTGTTTTGATAACATTTTCAAGAAGTTGACTTGACTCATTGACTTTTGATCATTTATGTAGTATATCCTAATACCAGAAGTTTACTTGACCCAAACAATGGAAAAAGTTTCCAAACGCTAAAATTCGATATTGTTTAGGACTCAGTTTGCAGTTGTCGCGTGCCTGATTGAAAATCACTTGAAAATGGGAGTGATCGATATTGAACTTGAATCAACTGATTACTTATTTTGTGCATTTGCTATGCACACTCTGATACTAAGAAAGATCTCGAATTGAATTTTTATGATTCATTTCAAACAATCATGAAATACAAAAATTATGCCAAAGATTCCAAACATTTCTGAATCCAAAAGCCTTACGAATACTTAACAGTTTCTTTTATTTTCCTGGAGAAATCTTATTTTTCTTCTCTTATTGGATTAGAAACCCATCAGTCATAAAGACCACGGAAATAATTACAGTAAGTGTTTTCATATCCAATACGTCTAAGAGAAAATTAACTCCATTTTGGAAAAAGCTAGCATTAGCACATTACAATTAATACGTCTCCCAGAATTATTCTCATTCCATTTTTACTTAATTTGTTATGCGATGAAACCGTGGCTGGTAAAAATATTATTTCATTACAATCCGAATGCATTACATCTAGCGAAAAGAATTTGCATTTAGTCTTTTTTATTCCTTTGGGCGTTTTAACCACTGCCATGTACCATTAGGATTGCCTTTAGATGCAAGAGAAAATTAACATGCGATATTAACCGGTACAATACACTTATTTTCATTGCTGAAATCGCAACAAACCGTAAATAAAATTGCTTTTGCTTTTCTTCTAATTAAAACATGAGTTTACGAAATCAATTATTATATCTTTATTTTTTTATAATATTTAAAAGTGTCGGCTAACATCGCTTTTAATTTTACTTTTATGCACATTTCAGAAAAACGCCACATTCATAAAACTAATTAATTACTGTTGCTAGATTTGCAAGAGCGACCTTTCGTAATGGAATTTTTGAAGTAGACAGGAATATTTTCTGTATGGTAGTTAATTCAATGCACATCTTTATTTATTTAAATTTCACTCCATTAACTGTAAAAAATATTAATAATAGTATCAATTCTTGAAAAACTAGTTTTTCTTTTTTTTTTTGCTAAACTCTGCTAAATTATTAAACGTACACTCGACATTTTGAAATCTTCTAATGTTTGTTGTAGACGCTTCAGTTGGCGATAAAATTTGCATTCGTATCACTGTAATACTGTGAGAGTATTTAAATATTAAACTTTTGATAAAGCACAACCCGGAGTTTGCTCTGTCTTTACGCTAAAATGCTAAATAGTACAACAAAATAGTTATCCTTACACAAAGAAAAACGTTAGCTTGTCTCCTTGTTTACTTTTTCCCACCCTTTATACATTCGACAAATTGAAATTATTATGATGCAATAATGTGGAAAATGATTATCATTCCCTTTCGGTTAATATCCTATAACCTTGTACTGACACCTGTCAAATATTAATCAGTTTCCTAACGTTACGTTCTGTTTATGTTTGTATTGGGATTAAGCATTACAGACTTCTGGTTTGCTTGTTGACGTCTCTATCAGTAAGTTCTCATCTTCGAAATTGTTTACATCCTCGCATATCTGATGATATATAAATGTCTGTATGGAATTTTTTATGTAGCTTTACCCTGGATCGGTCTGTCTCACTTTTAGGAATATGTATTACGGAAGGTTGATTTTTATTTCATAATAAGAATTTATTTTATTTTTCATTTGCTCAGTAAAAGATACATAATGGAAATTCTAATCTGAAAGAACCAAACACAACAAAATCCACCCTCATCCGAAAATAAACTAACACGAAAAAACCTATTTAAGAGTTAATTTCATTCTTACAGGAAGATAACTCGAAAATGGATGTAACTTCGTTTTCACTGCGAATATTCAGTGTTGGCCGCATACAAAGCGACATTAACAGGGGGAGCAGGTTTTAGGCTAATGTGAATTTTTTGCATTACTTTATTGCAACGTATTAAAAAGAAGCCCAAAATTAATTTTCTTGCCCTTTTCAGTTTTAATTTTCTTCTTTTCCCTCTTTATGATGTGCCCTTTTGAAGGGTTTAATTAGCTTTTTGAAAAAAAATAACAACATGGAAAACATAAAATTGAAATTTTAGAAAATACTAATTTCGTTAAAGTTGGAAAAAAAGAAGAAAATGTTGCAACTCTGCTCTTCGGTCGTGATGAAGCTTTTTTCGTTTTGCTTTTAAGCTTTTCAATATTCAATGCAAGACTCTGTATTATGTCAATGGAAAAGTAGTGAACTCGGTCGGTGCTGAATATTACACAGAATAATAAAATGCGTATATTGCAAATCGAACACAACAAAAAGTTGTTAAAAAAAGTTTATGCGATGATCTTTTTTATGTTGCCTTTTTTTGATGAAATATATGCTCTGAAGAAATATTAAGGGCGGAAATGTAGGTTTCTTATATTATTTTCTGTCACGAGATTACGGGAATTTTGTTATTTGAAACCTTACTTGAAATGTATCGAACAAAATATCAGTAAGAAAATTTTTAAGTAAAAAATACAATATTTCTACTTGTCAATCTGCAAGGCCCTTATAATAGTAATACTTATTGTTGGCGATTTTAAATCTTCTCATAATTAACTACTAATTATGAAAACTGTTGAGCCAATCAAAATTTTGAATTTAATCAAAAGCAGTAGCGGCTACAACTATGGCATCGATGAAATAGTGATCCACACATAAATCTCTATTGAGAATTTTATTAAAACTCGACTACGGTCTTTTCAAGATTTGACAGAAATTATTTCTTAGTGATATCCTGACATACAAAAAACAAAATGTCAGCTCTTGTTTATTGGTTATATTTTCTCTTAAATCTAGAAGCTTTTGATATAACAAAACAAGCTCCAATGAAAATGGACATTCTGTAATTATTACGTTTGTAGCTATCGCAAATTGTGTGACATGTTCAATGAAAACTTGCAATGTTGTGTGTACGCACTTGCCTTGATATCAATACAAGTAAATTTGCCACGTATTGCAAATTCTTTTGTTTATTAACCATATTGAATACGTAGATTGTTAATAAATTATACAGAAATCGAAAAAAACAACAGTCTACTGCAACAACAATAGCCTTTGAAAAAAAATCGTATGTTTTTAATCGAGTTTTGTTGTTGCTTTATAAGATTCAGCTACAAAACTATTTTGTTTTATAAGTGGAATATAACTTCTTTTTAACATTTAACATTAATAAGCAGTTATATACCATTTATCAAACACATTAGTTTTGTAGCTGAACCTTATAAAGCAAAGTTGTTACTTGGGAGAAAGAAGATAGCAGGAAGCAAGATTATTACTCAGATTTGTTAAAAATAAAGAAAATCTGTTTACGTTCTTTTGGTGAATTTATATGTACCTTTTTGACTGCTTTTTTGGGTAGACGTGTTTGCGCAAATTATTCCAGAATGAATAATTTGGAAATTGTAAATCGAACAAGAAAGCAAAAGAATTATCGTTTCATGGATTTTTACACTGCAGAGAGAAAGAATAATTGTAAACAAAAGGGGTCTTGAAAACGCGCTGAATATACGACATTTCAGTGTAAAGATCGTGTCCATAGAGTCATTAGTGTGGTAGTGAAGGTTAATGTTACAATTTATTCTCGATCAAATGATTTCGACTATTTCATTTTCGATCTTTTTAATTTCGAACTTTTGAATTAGATTCATATTTAGCATCAAATTTATGTAGAAGTATACAGGGTGAGTCATAATTAAGTGTACAAAATCGAAGTAAAACTTTTTTTGGTCCGAAATAAACGAATTAACCGAATATGCCCTAGTACCAAAATGCGCCTTCTTAAAAAGATACAGGGTTTTGAAGAATTCTTCTATTTCGTGCAAAATACACTAAAATAAAAACAAAATTAAGAAGAAACCAAACGGTGATATTAACAAGCATAACAAATGTTCAAAATGCCTACCTTCGGACGCAATACAAGCATGACACCCGTCATTTCGAACAAAATAAAAAAATTCTTCAACACTCTGAAGCATTTTGGTACTAGAGTATATTCGATAGATTCCTTTATTTCGGACTAAAGAAGCTTCACTTCAATTGTTTACATCTAATTGTATGCAAAAGACAACGATAAACATAGAAGGATGAGTTTTTTAAAATTCTTATTTTGGGCAACATTCTTGTAAATATTTCCGGCAATATTTCCAACAGTATTGCCTATTCTCTAGTTGAAAATAATTTACAAAACTTTGTGAATTTAAAAATGCTAACAAAGGAACATAAAATTTTCATATTAGAATCTTATTTTCGTAATGGTATCAAGAATGAAAATGATGAATGGAAATATTCAATAGCCAAAATGAATATGACATTTGAAAGTTTAATGCCTTTTTAATGTTTGAATTCATAATTTAAGGATTACTCTAAGACAATCATTTAAAATTCCAAAGGTATCTTTGATTTGTTTTTTGTTTCTCTCGTGGTATTTTTTATGTATTGTTTTGTTTTTTATTTTTTTCATTTTTTAACGAAAACTAAATACAATAATTTATTTAAATAAAAATAAAAACAAATTTTTATTTCTAACAAAAAAATGCCACTTCTTTATGTCAAAAATAATTTTTGAATTGAATTCTTTCAAGTTATTTTTATGTTTAAATTTAACATTTGTTCATTTCCCTTCGTAGTTGTAGAAACACAAAATTAACTTAACAAAAGCAAAAGGAAACAACTTGAAGAAACAGTTGTATTAGTTCTAAATTGAAGAAATCGGAAAAATTAAATTTCATCGATTACAACGCCATCTATAATGAATCGATAAAAATGTTTCAAATAAAAGTTTCATATTTTTTGACGTACTACCCAAATCTGCAATAAGAAATGAGAATCCCTATTTAAGATTTCAAAGTTACCCCCGCCCCATCCACAAGGAGGTAGAGAGGGTGCTAATCTTAGCACTCATGAATTTTCCCCGCGAAAATATTAACTTTTTATTTCTAACATTTTTTTCGTAGGATGCTTTTTCTCCAGATATTTCAAAATTCCAGGTTAAAGAAATCAGTTGGTATATCCAAACCAAAGTTTCCGGTTTCATGGTTTTATAAAAACAATAACAAAATGGGCACTAATCTGGAAGATATAATATGCTTACTGTAAATGCAGAGCACAAACAACAAATTAAGTCGTAAAGAAAAGGTGATCACATGCAACAACCTGCAGCCATTATCAACATTTCGTGGATAATCCATTATACGATCATAGTTCATATTGTTAGGAATATTCCCCAGTTTTGAGCAATATTCCCATTTCTGATATAATATATAATATAAGAAAGCCAACTCTTTGGGAATATTCCCAATGTGGAAACATTGCCAAATTGACAGTATTGCCTACTGCACATTGCCAGCTGTGATACCGGTGAAACCCTTGATTTTGCGTCAACGTGATGGAATTTCGCGAAAAATTAGAACAAATAGAGGCAGCTTCATAGTAATGGTAAGCAAGGTGACTCTTTTTTCTTAAAAGAGTTAAAAAATCAGTTCAATAAACTCTTAAACTCGATTATTCGAGTGACTCTCACAATGGTGTTATCGATGTTTTAGATTGTCGTTTTATTTTGGCGTCAATATTTTTTTATATGGTCTCGGATAGTTCTAGATGCATCTGCTATAATTTGTGTTGATTCGTGTTAATTTGGTTTTTTATATCGTTATTTTCGTTTTTTAGTGTATCTGGTTTTCTAGGGAATACTAAGATCTCATTAACTTCTTTTTCTGTGAGTGTTCTATCACTTTCTTCGTCGAAGCCAAACACTGATTAGTGATTACTGTTGTGATGCCTTTCTTCTCATGACTTTATCTCATTTTTCTTGACCTTGCTACCTGTTTATTCTTGAATTTGGTATTCCCAACAAATACGTAATAACTAACGGGAAAAAAATTCAAGTAATATAATTAACTAGAAATAAACCAAGAAATGTAAGCAAAGACTAATATTATAAGTTAACTTGCGCAGCTGAGAAAAAAAAATTTTAAATTCCAGAATGTCTTAATTTCATAAGTGAGAAAGATCCGGAATTATCCATAACACTCAAGATTTGTGCTCGATCGGTATGATTATGCATACTATGCGATAACACAAAACATTTGGTAATTTCGCTAATAACAGTAGACTATAACATCTGGGAATGCAAAGCATAACCACAACGAACTCCGTTTTGTTACTTTTTTCAGATTTTGGAGGTCATTTTGACCATGTTCCCGAGGTGATATCAAAAAACTAAAAGTATTCGTTTCTCTTATTTTTGATGTAGAATACGATTCTAAAGTAAAAAAAAAAATTTGAAAATTTTCCAATTTTTGACGGCCATTTTGACCAGGTTCCCGAAGAGTTACCAAAAAACGAAGATACCACGTTATCTTTAGTTTTTTATGTAGAATCCAAATCTGAAGTCGAAATTTCAAAATTTGACAAAAAATGCGGACATACAACAGACAGACAGACAGACTTCGCAAATTCAGTAACGACTCCTTCGGAGTTCGTTGAGAATGTAGGTGGTATCAGAGAAAAAGCCAAGGGAACGGCGAAGCAACACCCAAGCCCAGTGGAACCCCCTATTGCTCAAATGTTCATCGCCACGTGAAACTTGTTTTGTCTTGGATCTTTTTAGGGAAGGCTCTAGAAAATGGCTAAGTAACAGATATTAATCAAGAAATATCGAGCCGTCTAAATTAAACTACCCAAAGATGTGGTTTTAGTTAAAAGGGATAATTTTATTCAGTATATTTTATCTACATAGTTGGTGAACTTGCTTGATAAGCGCTTCTAGTTAATACAACTAAGATTAATATCCTATTTCCTTAAAACGAAAAATGCCATGTAACGTGAATGTAAAGCAAGGAATGACTAGTACAAAGCTTTGTAATGTATATTAGTTTGCAATGATACCACTTTTGCAAAAAACTAGAACCGTAGGCACTATAAGGAATAACGCCCACAAAAGGCTACTGGTGACCTACCTATAAGTTGCACATACAGTGAAAGCTTTTACGAGGGTACAGTAATGCTTTTCAGATCCCATTAAATGAATAAAAAGTTGACTGCTAATCTGACCAACGCGAAATTAACAAAATGTTTTATTTATTCTCAGAAATAACTCTTAATGAAGAATATAATGGAAATGCCGGGAAATTTGTTTTAAAATTTTTATTAAAAATTAGAAAATAATTTAAAAATTTTATCCCAACTTTCTTGAAACGTTTTAAAATCTAATTTAAAGAGTTTAATTTTAAAAGACAAACTTGGCATTTGAAAGGCTTACTGCCATTGAATTAAACTCATTAATTTAAAACCAAATAGGTACCTACTCTAATTTTTTGTTATACTTTTACAACGTGATAGCCTGAAACACATTTCACGGATACAATGAAATCTCTTTCTAACAATATTTTCTTTTTCTTTTCCCTAGAGGTAATTTTTTATACTTTTTTCATGTATTTTACACCTTTGGAAATTTGGTAATAACCGGATAACGCGTTTAACTATTCAACAAATCATAAGAGAGACCACATAATCGGCTTTTACTGATGGGAAAATTGGGGTGTGGTGTTGAAGAGCTCTCGACCTCAGCGATGAAAGGGCTCAAGTAATAGTGCATCCATAGTATAAATTACAAAGCGTCAAAAGTTATGGTATAAACTTGATGTGAGCGAAGGATGTGTAAGGTGATAAACTATAAGGCCACTCAAATTACACATAAAAATTTTTTTTCTTATGTGAACTATATTTCATACTAAATTGTGGAAGAGAACGAGAAAAAAAAGTTGGAAATATTTCAACGACAGTTATAAAACAATGAAATTTAAAGAAGGAGGAACACATAATCTTAAAATACGAGGGCGTCTTGGTCTGATACCTCCTTTTCATTAACAGCTTGAATAATTTACTTTACTACATTGTTGTAACCAAGTCATTAATTTAGGTGTGTATTCAACGCAGAAAATCTGACAGTAAATCAATATGACTATAGGGGTATCAGAATCTAAAATTATACAGAATTACATTTAAGACACTAAACAATAAATTACTATTAAAGCGATTACAAAAGAAAGTTAGTTTGATTAGGATCTTCATACTTTTCATATATTATTGTCTATTTTAAAAACAATCGAATCTTTATAAAAGGAAGAAAAGTTTTTCGACTATTCTTCTCTCTTTATTTCCATTATTGTTATTTCTCTCTAGGCGTAATTGAAATTGCATTTTTTTATTCATTCAACTAGTTAATTAAATGAAAGTCTTGTTCATGTTCTTTCCCCTCCTTATTTATCTTATTCGTATCGGAATTGTCAAATAAATCTTAAAACCAGTTAGCGGTTATACATAACCAACCTTCTGACGTAACATTTCAAGAAGATTTACACTACTCCCTGAAAAATTTTTTACATTAAAAATAAAATCTATAAGGCGATAACAAAAGGAATTGAATGATACACCCCAAAAGAACAAGATCAAGAGATCCTTGTTGGTCAAAAACCCACTTTGAATTCAAAACGACAACGGAGGCTTCTTCATTTTCCTTTTGTTCCTACGGAAGGGCGTACAAATGACTCCTTGTTTCTTGAAATGTGATTTAACCCGGATCCACCTTATTATCTGAAATTAATTCGAGTAATAATAATTTAGTTATCAGATCGTTTTATGAATGGTGGATGATTCAGCGGGTTTGTGGCCTTTTTTGAAAACAACCTTGCCTTATTGCTTTTTCAACGAGAACTATTCTCATAAATCTTAAAGGGAAAATTGTTTTCGTATTTATTACGCTTATAAAGGAATATAAACAGTGGCCACTTTCATAAAACTTGTTTGAGATTAAAGTCTTCATTAATTAATTAATTAAATCTAGGTGTATATTTATTTTGAATCTTATAAGTCAACGAAAAATTAATGATCAGAAAGTTAATCACGCACAAATACGTAGACAAAATTAGCTTTTCTAATCACAGAAAATGTGTAATCATGGCGAATCAACAAAAAACTGAATTTTTATATTACAATGACGCTATTAAAGAATGCACCGAATTAGTTAGTTGGCGGCCTTAATCATGGATAAGACATTTTATATAAAACCACAAAATAGGAATCTATTAAATAAATAGAAGAATAATCAACATCTAATTGATATACCTAGTGTCTAGCATAAAAATCTGGAATTATAGAACATAGAGAGTGGTTTAGTAATTAAGCAGATTAATTCTTTCTAGATAGGAACGGGAAACATCACAATTTAATTTTGTTAAATATACTCTTATGCGAATTCGATGGAATTGTTTGATTCCGATGCATCATACACTGAGTGTTCTACCAAACATGCATTAAGTTGAACACCTTTCATGACATGTTTTGTTACTGAATTGAAACTTAATACGCTAAGTGGTTTGAGGGTGAATTTAATTTGAAACATGGTACTAAAATGCTTTTTAAATGCTCATTATTGTTAGAAAGTGATAGAACGATATTCTCGACCGCTCCAAAAGCAATAGCTTACTTTTTCCTGCACTTTTTACATTACCTTCGAGTCAACTAAATCGAGATGATCTTGGGACGGCAAGTAATGTCGAGATGGGACTCTTCATCGTGTGGGAGGAAACGCTTTCAAATCAAAAGGATACCAAGGATAGTCTATAGTTAACTTCTAGGCGATATTTGACGTCTCCGGAACAGGTGGTCGCATTGAAGGGTGACTTCTTTGGAAGATGAAACCCTAGTGGCTTTGGTTGCGTTCGGAGTTCTCTTGGAAAACTCAATAGAACGCAAAGCCCAATTCGCTTTGTGTCTCTTAAGAAGGACACAACTCGCCTGTGACCCACCGCAGATGATCCATTGAAGAACGATGCTCGACCTGTTTCCGTATATAACTGCATCGAGAAGATTAATGAAGGCCATATGAAGGATTCCGTTTGTTAACCAAACCTTACTTTTACCTATGCTATCGACATTATCCTTAAGTAAACAAAATCAAGATATTCTTATTTTCTGGATGACAATTGATGTCGAGATGGGACTTTTTTATTGCGTGGAACTTTTTTGATTGGTAGCAGCAAGGAGGTGACTTTTAAACGATTTGTTGGTTTTGTTCATAGTTCCCTTGAGACACCTAATAAGAAGACAAAGTCCCCGACAACTTCTTTAAGAAGGGCAGCTTGACTGTGATTGGAGGTCGACACTTAACCTGTTTCCGCACATAATTACTTTGAAAAGATTAATGAAGAACATGTGCAGAATTTCTTTTGTTAATCAACATCCAGGTTAGATAAAGAACTTACCAGTACACCATCTCCTGCTTATCTAGATATCGGTAACGTCTTTGTTTTATTTATCGTGGTTTCAATCGAGATAGTATTTTGACTGATGAATGGTTTACCGAAGGCTCTTGCAAAAAAGATTATTTGAAGTTTTTCTTCTACTGATTTGTTTCTCGCTCTTGCGAGCTGTGCATATACAAGATTACTGTCCTATTCTATTTTCTTATACAGGGTTAATGCTGATTGTCAAATGTGTATATGTGGCACCAGTTGTGATAGTCCCAAGGATGACCATACGTGCTTTCAATCTATAGTATTCCGGCTCACGCTTCATGCAGTGAATTTGGCAAGGAACTAAATCGATGAATTTGTAAATGCTAATGAACGATAATCCTGTTATTCTAGATATCCTCCTTATTACCAAAACGTTTTAAAAGAAATTAGAGAATAAGAATAATTTCAGTCTCTCAGAAATTTCATTACTATGGTAATTTGTATTACTTCCAAGCTTTTATACTGCAGAATAATTCAGTTTTAATGTCACAATGTAAATTATACATGGAGTAAGTAACACATTTTCTCGTATAACGCCCTTTTACAACTACTTTTATAACCTCTCTGTAACCTACTATATCAACTTGCAGGTGCATTTGATATTTATACAGTCCTTAAACCCCCTTTTGTTGTTTTCAGCTTCAGTAGAAGTCAACGTTGTTATTCCATTTCATCTTTCTCCATTTGGCTGGTTTACTTTTTCCCTTCACTTATTAATTAATTTACCATTTAGGTTGTGTAAATTGTGTACTACATACATATTACGGAAGAAATAAATTTCACATTTACACATCAAAACAGTTTTGCACGTTTCAACATTTCTACCTCTACTGTGTTGTTAATCATGTCGATATGAATTCTAGCCCTGAATTATACGTCGTTATGAGGGTGCATGTTTATCCTCAAAGCGATTTATTCTCTTTGAGCTAATTATAATCTGAATTATGCTTTAAATTGATTTATCAGAATCTCCCGTTTGAATTAATAAACAGAAATTGTTTTCAATTTTGTCGAGCGTATGTATTTAGGATCGAAAAGTTGAAACTAGCAGACTTCGATATTTATTTATTTCAAAATAATATTACCTTAGGAATTTTTTGGTAGTAGTATCACCTTTGAAAATGCTACCGCTAGTGTGCAGTATAGTTGGAGGAAGTGGCGTTCTATTATTAAATGAGAATGTAATTTGTTAAATGTTCCTGGCTATTTTTAACATGTAAGAAACTTAATTAAAAGAAGAAATGTACGTCATCGTGTTTTAATTTATCTGTATTTCAAGATAAATTAAAACATAAGGACCTACTTTTCTACTTTCGTTAATTAAATTAAATACTTTATGCTATGGATCTTACACAATACAAAATTTAAATTAGTTTTCGTAATTATCCTGAGGAGTATTTTATATAAATTTGAAAATAAAAAATAACAGTTTGAATAATTGAAGATCCTAAAAACATTATCGGTTTATGTAAACGGTAGTCAAGACTTAAGACTGTAAATGAGTCTCAGGTTTTTGATCAGCTGTGATTTTGCACATCACCTAAAACTTTTGTTTCTAAAGATATCGATCGAGTCAAATCTGTTCATACCTAAATCGAATAATATAGGCCCTAGAATAACACCTTGCTAAATCCCTTGATTATTTGATATTCTTACCAAGTATTACTAATTTTCTTCAGATTTAGAATTGTAATTAACTTTCTTGTTATACAATGTAAATCCTTCATTAAATACATCTTTAATCGTCAGCTGTTTTACGGTAATTAAATAACGTTTCGTTCCTTTTTCAACCTTTCAGTTTTCTGTCAGATTATCACGATGTTGTCTCCTTTTAAATAAGTTTCATATGATGTAGAAAATTTTGTTCGTGAGATATTTAATTTCAAACGGTTGAATTCGGCAAAAATATTTACTTTAAAACTTATTTTCAAAAAGGAGGTCAAATCCTGTTATAAGTTTAGTTAAATTGGAACGATTAGAAATTAACCTGAAATTAAATTTCAGCAATGAAAGTTTGTTTTCTCTTTCTCCCCCATCCCTTCTGTTTCTTATCAGAAAGTCAAATTTCTTATTCAAGGTCCCAGAATCGTTGCCCTCGAGCATCAAATAAAAGTAATTTAAAGATATATACGATTTTAATCGACTGGATCTTCCGTTAAGAAAACGAACAGAGGAAATGAGTACTTACAGACTTAAACAAAGACCACTTTGTATTTGTTTTGTTTTTATTATAAGCGACAGGTTTAGAATTAAAATTATTCTCTTTGACAATCTTTAATCTTTTTGAATTTGCATAATTTTACAATTTAGGAAAATCCTTGCGTTTTATCAAGTTACCATTTCCCTTTCCCTTTTACAGGGAGAGTGAGAGATAGTAAGTTATACTAATTGTTTTATTTCACATGAAAAAACTTTAATGTCTGGGTATGCATATATACGTAGAAAGTTTTACCCGCATTTCAAAAGCCACATAAGTCTCTATTTTGTGTGAAAAGCTCGAAGTTGGACATTTTATATAAAGTTGTGTGGGTCGTATAAAGCGTGAAAATTTGTCAGTGGTCGTTCTGTAGAAAAATGGTATGACAGACATCACTCTGGATGAAGCTTTTTCCCTCGTTTTAATTATTCATTTTAAAATAATATTTCATTTATTCCTTCCCTTTCAGTTGATAAAAAGAAAAAGAAAATTCATTTCCTGCTAACAGAAAATTGTTCCCAGTAAATGCGAAATATTACATGTAAATTGGGTAATTTATATCAAAAACGTTCTAGATTTAAACATTGATTCGTAAACTCGTCCTGTAAAAGAGAAAATCGAAGTTTAGATAAACCGTTCAGGTGGCGTTAATGAAAACGAGCACGATTCGTGTCGACTTTATCGTATTGGAATGAAAGCTCTCTAACTTCCCTCCGGGTTGTTCTACACCTGTTTTCTCTAATGAGTGCCACTTGTCGTTCTATATAAAAGTTACATTTTTTTTTGTAGGTGTGAAACTTTTAACTTTTAATCCAATTCTTTCTAAAAAAAAGGAAAATGTCATAAAAAAACCTTCTTTATAAAATAAAATCACGTCAAAGCAGTAAAGCGGTGTAATCTCGAAAAAAAAATAAATAAAAAGGAGAAAATGCAAATGTGCCCTTAATTTATCTCTCTTTCCTCTATAATAATATCCGATTACTTTGCGTAATGCGGTGAAGGTATATAAAATGTGATGTGCTCTGCTGTGTGACGTGTAATGAAGGGTGGCCCGTCAACACCACTAATTAATGTCATTAGGACGTCCTGACGCCGCTAGCACTCGCCGGGCAGATGGCTTTGACAACAGGACACTTGATTATCTATCTGCAAACATAAAAAAAAAATTAAAAAATATTTCACACTTCGAGGCTCTTCAACATTCATCTAGAAAAATTGTTAATTGTTTGTAGGAATAATTAGTTTCTTGCTATAATTATAAAGTTAATTATTCTTTTTTCTTTTTAATTTAAAAGGGTTGAGATTTTTAAGACAGTTTTCCAGGTCAAATAATAATATCGTGAAAAAAATTGAAATGACTGGGGAAATCCTTATTTTCAAGGAAAGCAATTTTCTCGACAAAAAAGATTTTAACTGCAATTATCGTGATATTTAGGAAAACGAATTACATAGAAAAAGTAAGAGCCTATCTTTCTATCTTTCAATCTACTTGGAAGTTTATAGATAGATAGATTTACAGAATAGATTTCTGATGATAACGATTTTTTTTAAATTCTACTCGGTTCGGGTTGTTGAATTAATTACAATTTTATTTATATCGCAAAACTGTACGTAATTAGCATTTGTAGATTTTTAGATTATTCTCAGTCATACAGACTTGAACGACTTTCATTGATTACAATTATTATCTTCTATTGAAAATCTATCATTTCCCACAAAACTGAATCATGTTCAATCATTCTTCCAAATTACATTAGCAAGTGCACCACAAGGCTCTTTTCTGGACCCGTTATTATTTAACATGCGGTGTGTCTCACGAAAGTAGCAACGGACAATTTTCCTTATGTAAAATTTCCTACCAAATTCAAATGCGATCAGAAACGAAATTAAGAAAAATGTTTATACGATTGCCAAATGATCGAAATTGGGGTTACCTCTCCTCTCGATATTTCTACAACAAAACAAGATAGTGGCGGTGAAATTTCTACTAATTAGACCGACTTTAATGAAGTTTATACAATTATGTTTTATCTACAAAATGGGCACATTGCTAGATTATTAGCAAAAAATAATTATGATAAAACTATGCGGATATAAAATTTGAAGACAAGTGTCCAAACGTTTTTAAAAGTACAAAAGTTTGAAGTTTTAGGAGGGGGAAATACAGGATTGCTAATTTTTAAATTTCTTGTCGGGCCGCACGTTATTCTAGCAACTTGGAGCATACGACTTTTAGTCAGTTCTGTCGGACTAGGCGATATTTAGGCAACGTCAGGAAACTTTTTCTCGCGCCGAGCGACATTCTGGAAAAATCCTGCCAGCATTGAAACAACTTTGGTGAAACTGTTAGTGGGGAGCCGTTAAGTATCGACGACGTCTTTTGGAAGCCCCACATTGGGACAGCCAATTGTCATCAAGTCGATGTCGTCCGCCAAGTGCATAGCTCGGGGAGTACTGGTCTCACAGGATCGACTCTTCATTTGCTGGTACGTGCATCTGAGTGGACAGAGCTTCATGAGTTTCATTGTTCTTAGTTGTCAAAACAAAAAAATTACTAAGGATTTCTTTGTTTATTTATCTTTGGATTTCTTTTTAGTTTTGCTCTTTACGTTTTTGTTATTTTTCTTTTCGTCGATTGCTTCTTCTGTGGTGTTCTTTTTCTTCTTCTGGTTAAGCTGAGTGGAACTGGCACACTATCGATTTTGCCGATTCTGACCTTTTTTTAAACATCTCGGATGGAGTGAACCTGAGCCACGGATCAGCCAATGAGATTCTTGGTTGGTAATAAGACTTATGACATTCATACAAATTCTAATTTGAACCATTTGATATCTAAACAACGTTTCATCGTACTGTTAAAAACGTTTTGTCAACTTGCAGTTGTGTCGTGCAATATTCCGACATCCAAACAACTTCCTCCAGGACCGTACTACAGTTATTCTAACAATCTCTGTTTAACTGCATCTGTTTATCGAGCAACTTTCCTTCTGACCATACGATATTGGACCAACTTTCTTTTGTGTGTCCATATGATATTCAGATTTATCTTTGGATCATACGAGATTCAGAGAATTTCATATTCAAACAATATCCTGTTGTTATAAAACATTTTTTCTCATCATCTGCGTTTCTCTTCTAATGTTCTCTGTGCTCTTGATACATGCAGCATAAAATTAAGTGCATTTAAGAAATAATAGTACAGGTTGTGTATCTCAGAATTTAAAAAGACACTACGTTTGATCTTCCTCAAACATTCTGTGTACATAATAACGAAATAGTGAAGTACTAATAGAATGAGCAACTTCAAAAAAAATTGATTTTTGCAAAGTTAAAACTCAATTCAAGGAATTTCACGAAGTATAACAAATAGTTGAGTAACATTGAAAAAGGATAGGCTTAGAAGTTCCTAATGCAATAGTTTTAAACATTACATGGTCGCATATATACCATTACAACGAAATAAATGAAGCTGGAAATTGTCTATAACCCCAAAAAAGCTTTGGTAGCAGTGTTACCAGTTTTGAACGAACTGTTCATGATTGATTCTATTGTCTCATATAAAGGAAGGCCTCCAATAAGCTTTCTAGCCCAACCTTTCCCAACCTAGTTGTCATTGTTTGATCACAGTTTTACACTTATTATCTATTCCTCAAGTCGACTTGAAAATCCCTGATGGCAGAATACTTTGTGGAAAAACGTACCAAGGTGTGACGTAATTTCTTATTCTTTTCAATTGCTGAGTTTGTAGATAACTAAAGAGACCACATCGTTAGGTTTTCATTTCTATTTGTTGATGGAGGAAGATTCACTAAAAGTCATACCTGTCTAACACAAACAAGTTTTGATTAGTTGTCTCTAGATTTTTTTTATTTTTGAGTCTGATTCATTTCTGGTTTTGGGCTGACTAATTGGGACAATTCAATACCAAAATGGTGATCGTTAGGTTTTAGCAGCAAACCTCGTTCCATTAGAAAAAATTTGGATTTACGTTTCACCGCCGAAGTAAAACAAAAGACAGCAGCGAAAATAATTTTTTGTGTTTCGGAGTAACTTCTCTAAAACACGCTCTTTGCTGTTCTTTTCTATCTTTGCTCATTCCTGAGATATTTCTCTTTTAAAAAAAAATAAGATAATTTCGTTTTTAGCAAATATCTAGTAAGCCGTGAACTTTTTTGAAAAAACAAAAGCATAAGTAAACTGATCTCCAAAATAGCCAATTCTTATAGAACAGACTTCGTATGTCTTACAATTTCCGAGATCCTAATAGTGAGCATCGAAATGTGGACATTCTGTATATTGATGCCCTATGATTTACAATAAAGAAGGATTGACCATATGCTTTATTTCATTTGGCCCGATTAGTTTTGGGATCTTCACTGATATAAAATTATAACATTGAAATTAACAAATGTTTTTTGTTTCAGAACTCCAGAACAATGCCCAAGTGTCGTATCACTCCTTGCAGAAAGTTACAACCCACACGTCCGCTATGGAGCTGCAATGGCTTTGGGTATAGCTTGTGCAGGCACCGGATTAAGAGAAGCCATTGCATTATTAGAACCCATGGTCATGTTTGATCCAGTCAACTTCGTACGTCAAGGTGCTTTAATAGCATCTGCAATGATTTTAATCCAACAAACAGAACAAACTTGCCCTAAAGTCACATTCTTCCGCCAGTCATATGCTCAAGTAATCAGCAATAAACATGAAGATGTTATGGCTAAATTTGGTGCTATTTTGGCTCAAGGTATTATCGATGCTGGTGGTAGAAATGTAACCTTGTCTTTACAATCTCGTACTGGACACATGAATATGTTGGCTGTTGTGGGAACATTAGTTTTCACTCAGTATTGGTATTGGTTCCCACTTGCACATTGCTTGTCTTTGGCATATACACCAACATGTGTGATTGCATTGAATTCACAATTAAAGGTAAGTTTCAATAGCATTTTGTTGTTATCAAAATATGGAATCAAAATTATTGTTTTAGATGCCTAAATTGGAACTGAAATCAAACGCAAAACCAAGTTTATATGCATATCCAGCACCATTAGAAGAGAAGAAGCGTGAAGAACGTGAGAAAGTTACTACAGCCGTATTGAGTATTGCTGCAAGGCAACGCAGGAGAGATCATGAACGAAAGCATCGAGATGAAAAAATGGAAGTGGTAAGTAATCCTAACTGTTGTTTTATTAGAGAAGAATTTAAATATTTATGTTGTTGCAGGATGAAGAAGAGAAGAAAGAAGATAAGAAAGCAGATGAGAAGAAACCATCAGCCTCAACAACAGATGATAAGAAAGCATCTTCTACTGCTACAGATGAGAAGAAATCTTCTGACGATAAGAAACCTGCAGATGATAAAAAGAAAGATGAAAAGGATGAAAAGAAGAAGGATCCAGAACCCAGCTTTGAGATTATGAACAATCCAGCTCGTACACTTCGGCAACAATTAAAGGTCATGACTTTGAATGAGGGCTCTCAATATGTACCTATGAAAGATGTTTCTATTGGTGGAATTATTATGGTTCGTAACTTGAAACCTGGAGAAGAAGAACTTGTAGAACCAGTAGCAGGTGTGTACTTTTTTT
>VTPC01091011.1:0-118343 GCA_011009095.1 Ignelater luminosus | reverse complement strand
TGCTATAGGTAAGCACGAATTTTGTGATCCAAACTAAAACTTCCTTCTGTGTAGCCAAATCCGAGCGGTTCCTGCTAACATTTAAATGATCTTACAGAGTTTGGCCAAACGAAGTTTAGCCTTCGGTATCTACAACTGCTTAGTTTTTGTTAAGATCAATGAGAGTTGAGTTTCTGGTATGCCCAAAGTTATAACGGCAAGCCGAAAAGCCTTAGCTATAACGAAAAAGTCTGATACCAAGATATTGTAAACTTATGAGTGTCATCTAGGGTGTTAATGTTTCCTGGGTGTCAATAGTCCTGCAATATATTAATGCCAATTTCTGCCCGGCGGTTTTGAACCCTCTTGAATAGTTTTATAGTTTGGGTAACTATTATGAATTAATGAAATCTTTATGGGCAAAACAATTAAATGCCAATGTAAATAAATTTTACAGTCTACGGACACTTTTTCGGGATGAATTCTGTTACGTTGCGCTAACCGTTTAAAGATTATTGCGAGGCTTAAGCTAAATATGGGTTGGTGCAATAGACAGTAAAACCAAAGTAACCATAGGTTTTCGATTCTGATACCAAGAATTATCTTAGCTTGGATGACCAGCCCAAACTGATGTTTTTGAACACGTCTCATAAAAAAATGGTTAAGATATCGCATAAGAACAAAAGCAGGATAAGAGATAAACCGTAAACAAGTACTACGTAGTTTGGACAAAAACAGAAAAAGAACTGTGTTTTCATTATCAGGAAATGACTGCCGAATAAAAACAAAGTAGTAAGTAATAGAAAAATAATTGCAAAGCAGAATCTGTACAATCTATCTTAGAAAAATTGAGTTTTTATAGACGCGTCGCTTATTATTAAATTAGTATATGTTATGATAGCAATTTTTATCGTCTTTAAACATTAACTGGTTTCTTTTTGAGAAATAAACTAAAAAGTGTAGTTATCATTGATTAGTAAATTAAGAAAAAGACGTTAAGAAAATGTAAAATTTGTGTTTTTCATTTTTGTTTTTTTTTTGTAGAAATGAAGATGTTGGAAAAATGATCTAAAAATGTTATTTGAATTATTAATGATGCAATCTTTTTTATGTTTCAAGAACAATAAGATCACATCTTAAATAAATAAACATATTTTGGTAGAGATGTTTGGGTTTAGCGCAATAATAAATATTCTAAGGAAGATAAATAAGAATATAATTTTCAAACGTGAAGGCAACATTATTATGAGGCATTATTTATAGTTTGATGGTTTTATATTAAGAAAAAAAGATTTCGGATGCAATATCTTTTACTACATATAATCAATCTGTAACAGAATCACCTATATATGTAATAGGTTTTGTATGATAAGCAATATATCAAAGCTCCCTTGGCTACTATATCCGTGTCATAAAAGCTATCGACATTACATATACCTATCCGCCAACAGTTATAGACGGTATCCATATTGCCGGAAGCCAGGTCATAAGTTAGTTGTCTGTTGAAAAAGTTGTTTTAGACGGGCGTTACATCGCAGTGACCAATTTATCCTCGCTCGAATTTTCGGGACGCACGGGTAAACTATCCCGATAACTGTAGGATGAGAGAATCGCCCTCGGGGGTGCCCAGGTCCGAGGGCCATTTGTCTATACGACTAGAGGATGAAAAATCCATTTCTGGTCGACTTATTGATGCGACCCCCGAGGCTTCCTCTAATATTCCACCCCGCGACTTATGATGCTCACATCTTCGGACGTTTTAAAACGCATCACTCAAAGTTTTATCTTAAAAGTCTCTGTTCTCAAAACAACTTTGGTCGTAGTTTGCAGCTCCGGGAATCGGTATAAAGAGCTGTCGCGTGAATATATGCCGGTTTATCACGAGTTTGACAAGGAGTCCCTTGAGGGAATTCAGTGATTTGGACAGTGCAGTCAGTGCTGAGTGCTCTAGTCTCCGTGGGATCTCGCTCCCTTGAAGGACATGCTAATCCTCGAGACGCTTATTGAATATGCCTATACGAGAACATGTTTGCAGTAAAAGTCATTACCGACGAATTCTAAAATATTAATAAAGACGAGTTTTTAACTGATCTGTCATCATGAAGGAATGTAAATGAAAAATAAGGTTGATTAGCGCCGAACAAACTGCGTTTACAAAGCTTTAAATCACTCGTATTTCAGGTTATGGTAGACATAATTAAATTCACAGACACATTTATAAAATAAATTAAAAGATCAAAGATTTCCCAATTCTTGACAAGTATAAATATTAGCGTCTGTTTCTAAATGGGCATGTTTCAGAGCGCAATCATTTCAGTTGATATACAGTAGCATCTGCCAAGTCATTTCATTTATTTATGAATATCATTCGAGGTGGCGGGTAATATTTCTACCGAGTAGTTGGCATCACCGAACCTTGGACGAGTGAGCTGCAAAATGGAATATTTAAGTGCGGTTTCTCCGGATTTTAAAATTTCAAAGCTCGCTTTGCCTTACATATCCTATATTTGCGGAGGGTAAGAGAGTAGATAAGTGAAAGAACGATCGCATTTCGGCGTGAGGCGGCCCTCGGGATCGGTAACCTACTTATTCCGCATTCAATATTTCATCGCCGCACCTTTCAGATATGCCAACTTTGAGGAGTTGCAGATTTTCAGTGAGCTTTCGCCCCGAAGGTAGAAAACCCGCACCCAAACTAATTAAAGTTGCCTGGGCACGGTGCATAACCGAGAGAGGAAGCACAAACATATAAATTACTTTTAATTACAACAATTTTATAATTTGTACTTTGCAGCCTTGATTAATTATGTTTCCAAGATAAATGGTTACTGTAAATTATTATGCGCATACCACGAAACAAACTTCACGAAATATACCCATATTTTCTTCTGGGGTATATTACATACTTAGCGAGTAAGTTTTAAAATCGTTTTTGTTATAAAAATCGAGGAGCTCTGCATTTCTCAGACTTATACAAAGTTGTGCTCGGTGCTCCAGATATGTAGTTAGATGACACATTGAGAGTAGTGCAGAGTAGAAACCTCTCGCGGTGACAGACAGAATTGAAATGTATGGCCCAGGCGGGCCCAGGGGTAGCGTCTACTCGACAACTGATATTGCTTGATGTATCACGGTCACTTCGTCAAGGGACATACGCTGACCCTCACAAAAAAACTAATGTAATAGTTTTATTACTGCAAAAAAAATACTACCCTTAAGGTTTACTATAAACGAACGTCCAAAAAACTCCCCCAAACTTCTAACTTTTTACACATATGAGGGAATACGACACAGGAGAATGTTTTATGATGGGACGGTGTTTCGTCTCGGCTATTTCTGGAGCAGAAACAACAAAGGCACGTGCTGAGACAACGGAGATGAACTGGTGCCGGTTTGTTTAACACTAAATCAATAAATGCGTCGCAAAATGCCGGCTTGTTTCCCTTTTAGTCTTAATTTAATTTTGAATAAAATTTTCAGCGCACTTCATTTCGTTCTGTTACATAGGTAAATATGTCTAGCAGCACACACACGTTCGCCGTATTAATTTCGTTCAAAGCCTACAGAAATTTCACAAACTACCTACATTTACTGATTAATAGCGATGTACTGCCGGTGGAATCAATTATGCATTTATACATCTTAGCATGAAATGAGGCGAGGCAACGCTCTGGCTGAAATAATTCCTGAAATTATTCCCACTGAATATGCCCCTAATGATTACCAGACGGATGCGAAAGTTCATTTGCAAATGACTTCATCTCCAAGTACGCTGCGCCCATCAATTGAAGCAATCTTCATATTAAAGCTGCCCTCTGCACCCTCTATACAATATGAACTTGAGAGCTGAGTACAATTTTGACAGCCATTGAGGGGAATCGATGTAAGCAAAAAAAAAACTTGTGGGATCCTTCCGGAAAATTAAACAGTCATTGAGTTTGCCAGCAATCTACATAGTCCGGTCAGTCCCATGCTAATCAAGACTCCCTCGTCTTTTTAAGTCAGCCAGACGAGCGCTTTGCATGTTACCAAGTAACCCAACAATTCAAAGCATTATGAAAATCGAGAGAATTAAGACAAAGACTTTTACATTTGCAATGTAATACTCTCTCAGGAAATAAAGCTTAAAGCAAAACAAGCCTCCATAAAAACAAGTTAAAAAGGAATGTTTTCGGCTTTTTCATTTTCTCTGAATTTAGTTTTAGTGATAACGAAGCATACTCGTGTTTACAGTGTAAACAAACTAAAATAACTTAGCCTTGTTACGTTACGTTACATCACATAATTTCGGTATTTATTCTTACACGCAATGATGTGTAATTATGAAAAACAACTTTAACTTACTAAAAACAAAAAAGAAAAAATAAATTAACTGGAATGTTTTCAACTTCATGGCATTCTACTAAAAGTCCACATAATTTCAACAGAATACTTTGTTTTTATTTCCCTAGTTTAAGTTTTACGTAAAATGTTAAGATTTACGTAAAGCTTAAATGCAAACTGCAAAAGTCTATCATCAACATGTTAGATACAAGGGTGATTGCATAAAGGAATAAAGTGGTCTGTTTTTTACGTATTCCTGCGTTTTCCTTACTGTTGGTTGACGACTTCTAATAGTTGCATCACCACAAGCAATAATTTTGTTACCTCCTCGCTCTTTTAAATTAGTCTCATTATAATATTTCTTTTCTCATCTTTGCATGCATGCATGCAACCTGCTTTAACTTTTGGATTTTTTTACTGTGCGGACATCATCTTCACTTATTGAAGTACCCGAAATGAAATCTAAAAACAATTTGGATTTTGTTATTTTTTACCAGCAGAAATGTGTACAAGAACAGAACCGTTGCCCTGGACTTGTATGAATGATGAATTAGTGATATTTCACAAAAACAAAATATTTGTCTATTAGGAACTGTTTGGCTAAATTTAACTTTTTTTTGATGTTGAGGCAATTTCTGTCATTCATTTGGTAGAGAGCATCAAACTATTTATTGACTTTGAAGTTACACAGATCAATTGGTAACTGATGTCAAAATTGAAATCCGTACAGGGGCTACGCCACCAATGCACATCAAAAGTTACCAAGTCATTAATCAGTATCATGTCAAATGTGGTATCTCAGAAGCAAAAAGTAAAAACTGATGAAAACTGTATTAAATGCAATGCAAAAATTGCAGTACACCTATAGACGGTAAAGATTTAAAGAAAACTACTTGTAATCAGGGTCAATTTTAGAAACTACGTAGTCCTTCTTTTTCCCTCTCCGCCATCCCACACGAGACAATACAGCAGTAACAAATTTAATTCCTGAACTGATTTCTGCGCTCCTGGCAGTGTGGACTGGGTAAGTCTAACGCACTGGAACGTATTCTTTAGCGATTTAAAAATTTTGTACGGCCATATGAGCTTGAATCAAAATCGAATGACCAAATGCTCCAGAGTTGGTTGAAAGGACATCACATTGGTATAAATCTTGGACAAATCAGGTTTCTGACGGAAGCATAGATAGTAAAAAATTAAATTGCGATAAATCATACATTATTATGCTCATCCTTGACTGTTGTGTACTGTTTATCAAACTCTTTATCGTTCAAACTAGTAGAAGAATGTACAGTTTTTGGTGCGCTTTTGGGATTTGGATCTCTAGTCAGATACTACAGGCATCCATTTGTCAGTTGAACAAGTTTTTCTAAACTTGTAGATTATGGTTTTTCAAATATCTTGGATCGATTGACTTATCGTTCTATGATTCTCAAAATATTACTATTGGGCGTCTGATGTGTGATATTTGTGAGTAACAAAGAGGTAAAGAGGGTTTTGCAAGGTTAATAAGAAATGAGTCAGTGACTTTAGAAAGGCCCTAGTTCAGATAAAAAGGAACGGGTTTCTGTTAAACTGTATGGTCTTGTTCCAAGATTTCGTCAAGATCCACGTCTTGATAGTGCTAACCTTCTTTTATAAGTTGCACTGCAGTTTCTCTTATAGAATATTTGTTTCCTTCTTCTTTGTGTCAGCTTTTTGATAGTTCTGACAAACTAGGGTTCTTCTGCCCTGTATCTAATCAGAACTTTATGACAAGTACTGCATATGGTCTGCTGGAGTCGATAGTTTAAAGCCTTGTCCGATTGAAATAAACTTGATCCGTTTTTTAAACGATCATAGAATCGTGGAAGTTACATAGACGAGAAAAAATAGTCTAGTTTGAACACCCCAAAAAGTTAAGGTTGCTAAAAAGACAATGCAAATCAATACGGTATATTGTGTCCAAAAAAAAAACTTTAAATACACACGCCTTAGATATTATATACTCGTCTTGCACAATTTGAATGTAAGAGTATAATTGCCAACGCTCTACAAAACACATGACACTTAAAGAAGAAGAGGAAGTTAACTATAAGATGCAGTTCCAAGCTTTCCAATTTCTACTGAAATATATAGCTTAGTACGAGTGAATTATCATCTTTCTCCAAGTTCTCATGTAGTGCATTATGACTCTTTGGTGCAAAAAAAACTTGCATGCACATCGGCTGTAAAGTACCAGTTTTAAGGCCAAGGCACTTCATACCTGAGATGCAGTAATATCTAGACATTTTCTCTTAGAGTTCGCCTTGAATTGCAAACGTGTGTTCAATTTTTCTACAAATCTCATTCCTTTTGAAAAAATTGTTGATCTTGATCTTTCTTTATATTATTAACAACAGAAATTTCTGATCCCATCAAATCTAGTACGACCATTACTAGTAGCGTTAATTGTAGTCTTATTCGATCTTCGCACTCGAGATGAAAGAATTCGGTAGAATGGTAATTACTTAATATAATATAGTCTTAGTATTTTTCTCATCAAAAAAGAAGAATTTCGTTAGAAGATAACATAAAGACACTTTGGTATTTCTGAAACACGTAAAATCGGATTGCTTGCATATTTTGGAATTTTTATTCTCCAAAACTAGTGAACATGTTTAGTAAGTAACTTAAATTTGACTTATACGAAAAACAGTTAATATAAATTAGTTTATAATTTTAAGAGGGCCATCCACTCCGTCCCTACCATGTTGGTAAAGATTTTGCCTGGTATTCTTCATTAGCTGCCCACCACTCTTCTTTACCGATTCTTTTAATTGTCCTTTTAAGTGAATTAAAATGCTTCGCTGGTAGTAATCTGGCAGAGTACCTTCATTTAAAAAGTATCCAGGATTTCTCAATAGACCTGGTCTGGGGAACGTTAGGGGCATGGTTCTTTCTTTCCATAAGGTCGATGTTTTGTGGTGGTACGTTGCTATCTAGGGCCAGAAAACAATATCTCGTCCAGCAATGAAAGAAAGTAGCCTCTTCTTAATGCACTCGTCTAAATATATGTCCTGGTCTAATACGTTCCAGAATTCATCTATTGCTTGCCATAACATATTTCTTTTTTGGTTTGATTTTCATTTCGATTGGCACCTAATTTTCATTGCTACGATGATAATACTTTTTACCTGGGACGTCAGCGGGACCATATGCTATATATCGTTGTCGTCAAAGAAGATAATCTTTCCTGACTTCTTGCGTACTCTTTTATCCTAATACTGCGATACGCCACCGTTTTCGCTCGGGCTTTTTTATTAGGAGGATAATGAGGAACTACATTGCGTTTACACGATTTAATACCGATTTTCTAAACTTTTAGTACATGTAAATAAAACTAGCTTATGTCGAGTTTGGCAACAGCAGCGCGCTCAGATGCGTTTGGATTTTTCTTAAAGATCTTTTCGATACTACTACACAGTTTTCGAAAAGAATTTGCCGATGAACGACCTTTTCTCTCTTGTAACCAGTCTTTCTTGTTCGTTCATATGTTGATAATAATATATTATACAATGATCGTTTGTTATGGTCCTCTGCAGCAAAATGACGCACTGTTTGATACTTTGTTAGAGACGTTTTTGTAGTTGTAAAAACTTTGTTCTTGGCGCGCTTTTGGGATTTGGATCTCTAGTCAGATACTACAGGCATCCGTTTGTCAGTTGGACAAGTCTTGAGTAGGGCCATGTATTGTTTTAATAAATTTTATATTTCTTTGCTTTTGTTATACACCCTTTTTGCAAACTCTTTTCTTCGTTTATGTTCCATTTCTGCATTAATTAATTGATCATAACCATAATTAATATCATGTTCTTAAATTGTTGGATATTTGCTAAATAAAATGATGCATTGTATTCGTCAAAATGCCTACCAGTTTTGAAGAATAAGTATGTCACACAAGTCATCCGATTTCACCTATCATTCCTTATTTGGATTTTTTTGCATTTCAGTACCTTGTTTATAAAGAATATTCCTGAAAAAGGAGGAATCAGAGTGGCCCGACTTTGATTTTCTTCTACTAAAAGATAACGTAGAGAGGACTACTTTATACTAGGTTTTGCTGACTAGGTATTAGTGGTAAGTATTAGTGAGAGCGTAAGATCTAACTTAGAGGTCTCACAAAATATTAGTCAACACCAACTTCTGTTACTATTTCAAAGTTATTTCAATCAATATTTTTCGCGTAAGATTCGGAGTATTAGAAATTTCTTAAATACAACATGAATGTTAGTAAGAAAGACCTTATTGGCTGGAAAATTCCAACCAACAAACCGCAAAAAACCAACTGGCACGAAAAAGAGGTCAGCTTGAAAAGCCTTACTGAATTCAATATCGATCGATTCTAAAATATAATTCATCTTGAAAACGATACCGGGTCGAAATCCCCAAGATAGATTTACCGACTTGAGTCTAAACCTTGAGTAGGGCCACGTATTGTTTTAATAAATTTTATATTTCTTTGCTTTTGTTATACAACTTTGCAGAATACCGCCCTTGATTTGCGAAGATAACCAGCATTGTTGTTGATGATCATACTGTTTAAATGTAGATTAGATCCTGGAGAGGTTCTATCTTGATCCTTTGGCTCTTGAAGATCCAAGACTTACTGAGCTACCTTTACTTTCAGAGAGAAGTACCTTTGTCAAATGGAGAATCAAAAGAACCCATTGTTTGTTTTTCGTACTCACATAAATCTTGCACAGTGAGACAGAAACATTCTGATATTCTTGAAAACTTTTCCCTAGTGAGGTTGGGGATAGGACAAACAGTTATTGCTTCAACTAGATGACTTACTACTACAACAGAATCTACTGGTATCACTGTCAAGATTTTGTTGTGATGGAGAACATAAAGGGAAGCAAAAAAACCGAAGAGATTAAACTTCATAGAAAATGACTACTAAGTTTCTATTCTATTGAAGGATTGGTATTACAAGTGTTCTACTATTTAGGTGCGCCTTTTTATTATGTATTGTTCAAACTTAAAGGTTTTTTTAAATTGCACTGGAATGGTTTATAACGGTTTAGATATGATAACGTAATTAGATTATTATGATTATAAATCTACCTATAATTGGTAATAATGATACTTTTTTAATAGAATATTTTACTTGATATCGGAACATTTATTAGAAGATTGGTTCATTAGAAAAATTCTAAAAGTCATTATTGCGTTTTATGTAAAGAGTTTATTATTCAAAACAGAATGGTTACTTTATTTTTGCCACCAAAACAAGATGTTGTACGTTACAAAAGATTTGCATAAAAGGAAACTAACTGCAAGACAAGATTTTGAGTGATTTTACATAATGCTAATGAAAGATACATTTTAGAAAACTCTATAAACCAACAAACAGCAGTTTCTGATGTTTGATTTATCGAAGATGGTCAGGAAATACCATTTGTCTGACAAAATCGTATGTTGATTAGGGTTTTCATGCTATGCAAAACGAAATACCCATTAAGAATGTAATAGTTTTTCAATATATTAGGGTGTCCAAATCTAAAACCATGTTAATGACAAATTTAATAATATATTTAATAATAAAAAAAAAGAAAAGCCATTTTATAAAAATTTTCTTTAAAATAAAAAAAATGATTAAATTATTACGTATGCTTTCATGTGTCTACGTAAAAGTATGTATTTAGATAGTTAATGTAGACGATGTGGTGGTTTATATGGGAATCGTGAGCGGATGCGATCTTTCGATACCCGTTGAAGACGGCGCGATATCTAAGTCGTCAGCATGCAGTCTGCATGTCCTCCGTACGGATCGCAGGGACAATCATCACGCGTCCGATGAGTTAGCTACCTTTAGCTGTGTTCCAGAGCTGATTACACGGCCTTATTTCTTACTGCGAATATTAGAAACCCGAACGAGATTTATAGGCAGTGTCAAGCTATAAGCCATCGCAATCTTGGATAATGGGCCTCGCTGCTGCAGGAGCTAACATGGCGGATGCGAATTAATTAATTGGCTCACAAAATAAAGACCATAAATTCACATAGCGTCACAAATTATGGGCGAGATAGGGAGTGTCGCGAAATAAAATAACCATATCTGGCTGCTCAGAGCGAGAGTGGAGCGAGAAGAAGAGAGATACTTAAATGAGAGATATCTTTTCTGCCTTTATTTTGTTTGGTTTGGTCTAACTTTCGGACAAGCTACGTTACTAAAATTAATTATCTCGTAATTTTACTCTAAATATTTTTAATAAAAAGTGAAATGGAAATTAAAATATTTTTCTTCATACGAGTATAGATAATATGGAAGACAAATTAGGAATGTTCTGAAGTCGTTTGGATTTAACAATTTTTTTAATCATTGCGATTCCGTCAACTTTTTAATGTAACATCCCTACATTAAATAATGAACACGAATGTAAAGGTATGTCGATAGTTTTGTAACCTTACAAATATAACAAAGCAGGAAGATTATATACAAAATACTGAAAATACAGGTTTTATTGTGTTTAGTTACATTTAGTTGGTGTATCTATTACCACTTGTATAGTAAACAAGAAAACTTCATGTTTATTTACTTATGGAAATCTTACATTTATTACATTACTGAAGCAAAAGAAAAAAGGTTTTTCCTGTTCATAAAGTTAAGAAACTGCAGTATTAAATAGGACTGTCAATGAAATAATACACACGATGATATTGAATTGCACGTGGAAGAATCGTTTCAACGAAACTTTCTATTAGCAGTACTGATATTCGAAATATTCTCTTCTACCGAATTAATCTAAATATACTTCTACAATTTGCAAAATCTCTATTTGTTGGAGACACTTTCTTCTCAACAGCGTTGACAGCTTATGTATTTGGAAATTGTAATCAGCATGACTTTAACGTTGACTTTGAAATAAGAGATGGGAGTATTAGTGCGGCATACTGCATACTGCCTTTAGGCGCTCATCAATAGTTAACAATAGTCAAATAAAGTCATCATGGTTACTCGTCACAATTTTCTATTCTGATTCATCTAATAATAAGAACCACCAAATCGTCATCTTCAAACTGTTTCAGTTACTTTAAATTTAATAATATTACATTGCAATGCTGATTTTTTTCTTCTTTTCCTCTAAAAGTATCAAATCTATAAAAACTTCTAAATGCAATAAATTACAAAAGATCTAAAGGTGCAAGAATATATTAGTTATGTTAGAAAGAAGAGTGCCCAATGAAAGAAAACTGCTCAAGGAAGTCAAAACCAGCACAAAAAAAACCATTTCGTCAGATAGTTAATCCAATATTACAGTTCATAAATAGAATCAATAATTATTGCAGAAACGCAATGAGTTTCTCCATAGACTCCAAAAGCAGGATTAGTTCTGAATCTTCGGCAATGAAAGTTGGTATCTTGTTATGTTTGTTGATGCAAAAAAGATGCATCTTGATAAGTGTAGTCCACTCGAACAAAGACAATCCTACTTTACCTAGTAACCATCCATTGATTAGCTTTAGAATGTTTTGCAAAAAGAACAACAATTTTTCCTTTTGAAGATAAACTCGTCCATAAATTAAATTCTCATTGTCTAAGAACAAAGCGAATTGACTTTGACAATTTGCTGAATCATCACGTATATCTAATTTTGTTAAACATAACATTTCGAAATTTAAATTTCTTGTAGTATGTAGATATCATTGTTAACTTTTAATAATTTTAGAACAATATTTATTTGTTGTTAGTATTATGTCTTTCATCGAACTTTTACCAACCCTTAACAGCAGAACTTTCTCAGCAAACAAAACATGGAATTTGGAACATCCAAGGGCAGCGTTAGTATTTCTTTGACTGTTGGTCATAATAGCTATTATCAATATCACTAAGGAAAGAAGTTGATTATTTTAGTCAAAGGAGCGCATTGGAGGGAATATACCTGGTATAACTCAATTTCTGATCTGGTTTTAGCAATGAAGTTTTTGTTATTGCATTTCGATTATTCTTTATGTTTGTAATAGAAACCTTCTTACCAAAAAACAATTTCATCTTCAAAACCGACCTCTAAATGTTTTATAACTTCACTCTTTTGAACTGAAGGTGCCTTTTCACCTAATATTGTATCAATTTTGATGTGTTTCAAAATTGCAGCAGATACAGGGTGCCCATTTTACCTGTTCCTGTCGTAAAATGCTCTAGATAGGCAACATATTTACCAGCCATGGATAACTTTGCTTTTTAAAATAAATTTATTTAATTTAATCAAATAGCATGATTTTATTCACTTGTGACATAATAGTATATTATTCAACGAGCGCATAATGCCCATTATGTGCAAGTCAAATATGACGTTTTATCTACGATTCTAACACTTCTGGGGAAGATCTGGAAATGAACTTCCCTGAGGGAGGCGATATCCAAATTCTTGAATATGGAGAAGTCATTTAAAGTAAACAATCTTCAGAAAGAGAGTTTTAGACCTGGAATACAAGGATCCTCTGAAGACGATGTCCAAATTTTTTTTCTAACAATAAATAGTTTGAGATTATGACAATTTCTCTTTTGTTTATATCTATAAATAGGCAACCAACAAAACACCGACAGTGAATAAAATCCATACAATTCACTGGTGTTTTATGAATGTGGTTATATCCCTGTGGTTACGCATATAACGACTATATTATTGAAGAGTCGTAGATAAACAATTAAACAATGCAAATAAGCAAAAACCATAAGTTGGCAAGTTTAGCTTTAAAAATTTGGAAATTAGTACATTATGTACTCTGATTCTAAAAAGCCTGATATGTTACTCATATTGAACAAATCGTAGAAAAATTGCACAGCGATAGCCAGATAGAAGAATCTCCAATAATCATGTGTTTAGACAGTTAGAAGAATTCAAGAAACATAAGGTGA
This sequence comes from Ignelater luminosus, assembly GCA_011009095.1. Taxonomy (NCBI): domain Eukaryota; kingdom Metazoa; phylum Arthropoda; class Insecta; order Coleoptera; family Elateridae; genus Ignelater; species Ignelater luminosus. The sequence continues at coordinate 105,157 of VTPC01091011.1, read as the reverse complement.
GAACTCAGTTCCGCGTAGTGTCCATTCGAGGCAGACGTCGTCAGTGGTTCCTCCCGATCCCTAACCAGTGTTCCCACTGGCCCATGTTAGGCCCGGGTGGCGTGACCTGTTGCAGCCGCTTCTAGCAACCTTCGCTACAGGAACCGCCCACCAACAACACTTCGGGTACTTAAATAAATCTACCAAATTATATCAACGTCGCTCGCTCCATACCATCAACGCCCTTGCTCCAAGATAACATCTGCCTTCACCGGACGCTCCTACCACCACCATCCATGCTGCAAGACCGTCAATCCACCATCTGCTGCTGCACCGAGTCCTTCTTGTCCAAACCTACCTTTCCGTTTCCAACGGCTGGTCAAGTGTCGATGAACGAGAACGACGAACGCATTCTACCTCGCACTTCAATAACCAAAGCGATCATTAGGCTGAAGAAGCGCCCTGGCACATAAAACCAACCTTAAATTGCTCGCTGGGTGAGGACTTGTACAATGATTACTGTAGATAACAAAGCAGCTGTAAGGCAAAGTGTTGCCGATAACCCTCGCGCAAGCCAAAGAGAACTTGCAAGAACACTAGATATTAGTAAACGTTCGGTAGATACTCAATATTCTGGAGGACAATCCTTATCATCCATATCATGTTTCAGTGGTACAACACTTACCAAATTATGATTTTATTTGTTATTTAGAGTTTTGTAACTTTCTAAGAACTAAGTTGAATAGTAATCCAAGTTTTCTAACATACATTTTATTGCCTGATAAGGCGACATTTACAAATAATGGTAGCATGAGCAGGTATAACTTCCACTACTATTCTCAAAAAAATCTTCATTGGATTAACCAATCGCATTTTCAGACTGCTTAAAGTTAATACGTGGTGGGGCATTTTTGAAAACCGTGTTCTAGTCCCTCATTTTTTTGAAAGAACCTTGAATGGGCAATGTATATATATATACTTTTATCAACTCTTTGCCTGAGCTCTTGGAGGAAGTATCTGTAAACATAAGACGCACAATGCTGTTTCTTATCATCACAGAGATGTCTAAGATTATTTTTAAAAAACCTTCAACCATAGAGTTATTGCTAGAGACACTCGAAATGCTTGGCGTTTTCGTAGTCTTGGTATGAATTCGTTGGATTTTTTGCTGTGAAAATGAAGAATGAAATTTGTCACTCTTTTATTAAAAGAATTACCACATCATGCCGATCTGTTACTCCATAGATCTTAGTTCGTATTTTACAAAATCTTGACAGAAGACTTACTTAATGTGAAGAAAATAATGAGAAATACTTTGAGCATTTGTTATAATTATTCTTGATGTTGTTTTTGCATTTATTTTTTATTTTCTTGACATTAATCTTAATTTGAAATATCCACTATTTTTTTTGACATTGTATTTCATTTCTATCATTGTATTTCATTTCTAGCATTGCATTTCATTGTTCTTGATTCCTATCAAGACCTTTTATTTTTTAAAACTGAATATTACACAAAGCGTCATCTGAAATTCATTTGTTTGTATGATGTGTTGTCTATTCTAAACATTTCAGGCGGAAACACTTAAAATAAGCACCCTGTATATTTATGGCTTGGCTTTTCTTTGGATTTATACTTAAATTGATTTTGGAAAGGAATGCAATGACTAAATTAATCTAACCAGTAGCAGTAGCTTTTTTCATTTAAACAGTTGTACTGACTTGCAACCAAGCTGTTACAGGAAATCGAAAATGTTCTCCGTCTCCCACCTCTTATTTAGAATCTTCAAAACTTGTAAAGCATTGAATCAAGTCTTTTCCAAGTTTTTTGATTTTTTGCTGTTTAACGTCTATTGGTTTTTTGGTTTGCATTCTATGGGTTCTATTTTCTAGGGTGCAGGTCGCATTTGGTAAACTTAACCCATCCTTTTATTTTTTCTAAGATCTCACTCCCAAATGAAGAAGTAAAACAAAATGACCTTCCCTCTGGTACAAGATAAGACGAAGATGATGTAACATTTGGTCATTCTCATTTTTAATTAAAGATTTACTGCAGTCTTCCCTAGTTCAATTCGTAAGTAGGTGTACAAAGAAACTTCTTGAGCGATATACCGAATACCTATGAAAAAATGCGTCTTCTTTTGAGGTTAAATATCTTTACTTCACAAGGTTTTTTTAGATTTTACAGTTTGTTAGTCAAAGGTTTGAAAAACGTTCCTGTAACGTTTTCCGATCTTAATATTGAAAACTAACGACCTTAGAAATCTTCAAATTTGATAGTTCAAACAAAAAAGATGGTTTTGATATACAGGGCGTTCTAAATAAGCGAAACGTCGTTCTTTTGATTTTTTTTAAATGAAGCTTATATTTACTAATATAATCTAAGATAGTACAGGACCAAATTTTTCTTAACACCAATAGGTGGACATTCAAACATGAATCTTTATCTACCATCTTTGAGAGACTGTGCTATTTTCTAAACTAAAAAAATGTGTTTTATGCTTGCTTAAGTTAAACATTTGCATCATTAACATGAAAGTTAAAACTTAAACATTAGATACTACAACATAATTAAAATTATGACACTAAAGCATGAAGGATTCATCTAAAGTTCCAAACAATAAACTTAAAAAGATGATCAGTACCTTAGCTCCTAAAAGAAGAGTTTTACCCTTTGAAAAGTACATAGAAAGTGAGAATGTCGATTATGTTAATAATGACGAAAGCTTTGAATAATAGGTCTTTTGCAAAGAAAGATTTCTAAAACTGTACCTTCATAGATATTATAGAAAGATACTAGAAGACAGTGACGAGTTTTAGTTCATATTTATTTAGGGATGAAATACTAACTAAAAGAGTACTATTTTGACAAATTTCGAGTAATTAGTAAAAGGTCTGTTATTAAAATTTTAAATGACATTGCTGAAGGCCAGATTTCTCTTTTGTTTAGATTTTACAACGTACAAGGCACTAAGAGCAGGGTTATTAAATTTATCACGTTTCTTTAGGACAGCAACTAGAACAATTATTTTTCATATGGTCTGTAGGAAATCTGAAATTGATTGTTCAAGATGGCAGGAAACAAATGTTTCAAGATGTCAGTGACTGGGAACGTCGTATTCATAATAGTTACTTCGAGTTTAGTGATTTATAAACTAGGGACTAATCAATCGGGAAAAAAACTTACTGTTTCGATTATCATAATCTAAGGCAATGAAAATACATTCCTCTGCCAATTACAATGTTGGTTGTTTTGTTAAACATATGTAAGTAATTATCTTAACTAGTGCTTTTCGGGTGCTCTTCAGCCTCGAAAGTTCTCCTTTATTGATAGCGCCGTAGTACTGCATATATTGTTGTAATCAGCAATGAGCCAGAACTAAAACAATACTAAAACATAATCCCACTTAGAAAAAAATCGAAAGTTCACTATGGAACACTCAGTATAGTTAAAAATAAATTTAGATTAAAATGTAGAGACTGAAATTTCTACTATGTAACAACCACGCTATGTTCCGTCACAGTTTCTTAGAACACCCTGTGTAAAGCTTTACTAGATTACATTACTGCAAGTTCTCAGAATATTATACTCTATCTGTACATACATCTATACTCCCAAATTATGTTTCCCAAAGTTTTCAACATCCATTAGAATTAGTACACGAAAAGAGAGATTGATTCACAATCTCATTACCTGCACCGCTGGACGTGCGGGTTTTTCGTCATTTCCAGCCATCTCAGTTTATAAATAGGATTTGTGCATTGGACTAGCGCGGACGCTACCCTTATATATGCGCCCATTAGTACAAATGGCAAAGCTCCGGCAACACGGTTTACACATTGAGAAAGACGTTGTTGTTCTATAAGCCGAATTACAAAACAGCGCTATTTATAAATTTTCATCCTGCCAGCTATTTTCATTCCTACCCTTTATCAAAAATAATAATTTCTATACTACTCAAAAAACGCTTTTTTTTATTACAAATTCATTCAACTTCAGCGGTTTAAATTTAATTTGAGAAAACTTACTTTTAATTTGGAAATCCATTAGTGCACTCAAGATGTTTCATTTTTATAAATAATAATTACAAATTTAAAGCTCTCAACTTGTAGCAAGAGACATTTTCTTGAAAATTATTTGTTTTAAGTGATTTAAATATTTCTGCATCTTTTACTATTATCGATGAATTTATGACGTCATCCATATTCGACAAAGGTGATGGCACATTCACATCTTTTTTTTAAATAGCACTCCTGAATCTTTTTTAACGTACTGTTGAAAGAGTGTACGTTCAAATCCTTTTTCATTGGTGAACTTTACCATCTTTATCACTAAAAAGCACAAAAACCACAACTTGATCGTTGTTAGCTCTCCAATCTGAGATTATCGGAAACTTTAGAAATGCAGAGCGAATTTTTTGTTAAGTTTATTGATTATTTGGATGTACTGTACTGTGGAGTGTTTGAATAACTCGATGGTTTTCAACATCAGCCTTTAGCTATTACAAAATAATGCCTTCAATAATATTCTCCACGATGTTAAAGGAAAGAAGGTAGGGTCAGAAATTTGGAAGTAGTGCAATCAACGCGCACAACCCTACGTAGTAATGTGTTCCTGATTTTGTATGGTGATGACTTAATTCTGTGTTTCCTACCTGTCAGGACTTTTTTAGATTTTAAGCTTTAGTTGACTGCAACGTTACTGAATCTTACAATATAAAATATTTCAATAGAAACAATAAGGTTAAAAGTAGCATCATAGAGTTGCTATAAGATAGAATAGTTTCAAATGAGATTTCATCAAGGTTTATGTAATGTAAGTAAGAGACATGAAAGTGAAGAAAGTTTTATACATCCACATGGAGATATTAATTTGGATGATTTATTGCAGGTGTGGATTTTACCTGAAATAAATTGTATAAATGTTTACACTTAAAGTTATAAAGTAGAATTTTTTTCAGAACCCATAAAGTTCTCAAGTATGAAATAATTTTCACTTCATTATTTTTGTTTATTGACATATCACACATTATAAGTATGAAAATACGAAGAAAATGTTTTTCTATGAAAAATATCTTAAAAGTGTATTTAGACAAGCTGAAATCGCGGTTTTGAGTTCTGTATTCAAAAGAACAGATGAAATCCAGAAATCCATATGTTTTTAGTGTTTATCAAACATTTCAACATTTAAACAACTCCCTGTTTGTGTTATGAATTCTAAACCGGTCTATTTATTGAGTTCATAACATTGGTTAAGATGTAATCGGGTTTAAATAAATATACGTGATGGAAGTCACTCATGTGCCGCAGAAACATAAACTCCATCTTTCAATCTCACCTCTACCCCGATCGAATTATAGAGAGATGCGCGTGGGCGTTGTCTATTCATTTGGAAATTCTGCATTCATCTAGATTTAGTAGAAGCGAACGTGCGATTCCATTATAGTCGCTGTACAACCCTTTCACGGTAGCCAATTGTCATTAGCGTGAACTGGACGGGCCATTCAACCTCACACACGCTATTCATATCAAATTCAAACTCAATTTAGCTACACAAGGGTTGTATAAATTTGTGCTACCCAAATTTAATTGTCTTTCAGACATCACTTTGTTAATGACATTTTGCGCTTAAACATTCTGTAAGATATTCATTGGGAAATTTGAAATAATCGCCTCGCAAATTGAATTTACGAGAAAATGCTAATAAGCCGCGATAAAACAGACGGTTTTGGAAGATACAAAAAAATTCTACATAACGTAATAAACTAAAATGTTCAAATATGATGTGACAGGATATTCTCAAAGGAAAGTGGTTTGTCCTTCTTTAGGTTGGACCGTGACAGAGTGCTGCTAAATAATGTATGACAACACAGTTAAAGCGGGCATAGTCGAAATGAACTAGTGTATCGGTCCGCAGAATGCATGCATTTGTTGGGGAGATCCGTTTGACCGCGCGGATATCTCAAAAAGCCCGTGGGACTTCTCGAGCAAGGCCCATGTGTTATATATTTGTTTTCCATTTTAGATTTTCACTCAGGATTTATAAGATTAGCATAGCCTTTTGTGATTCATAACAAAACAGCTTTCGGTCGTGAATAAGAACTAATTTAAAAATAGAAAGTGTTTATTACGTACTCGATGTAAATAAATTAATGCTATAGTACATACAGCTATCTTGATTTAAAACAAAAAAAAACTAAATAACGCATTAGAAGCTGATCATCTGGAATTTTCTTATTATTCCGGTTTCAGTATGTAGGTACGACAGTCTTCGAGCAGATTTTCCATTAAAGTTATATTTTATTTCTATATAAAACGTGTTTCTTTCCTTCTAATTATGTATTCTCCAGAAAGATGTGACGCACGTATGCACTGCAATTCGCAAATAAAAACCAGCCTTCACACTTTTGACGCACTCCGTATATATAAAAACGGAATTACAGAGAAAAATGATCATAAAATAAATCGCAATTATTTCAGAAATGACCTGAAATAGCAGAAGAATTTCAAAGAATGGAATTCTATTTAACTTCCATATACGACATTTATTCCATCTGTTAAAAGCTTAGTTTATAAGGCTACTATTAGATATGGAAACAGTATTATGTTGTTTATGACTGCAAGTATCATACAGGAAGAGATGAGCTAAGCACGGTCTCGTTAGTTTTTATTATACTTGGAATTCGTTTAACTGTCACAAAAAACTCACATAAATTATATTAACGTAATGGATTTTGCACGACTTCAGGAAGTAAATATTATTAACTTTAAACTTTAATAATGATGTAGTACGTCCACCACTAGGTGGCAGGTAAAACATATTACAACAGTGACACAATAATAAAACCTTTTTCAACCTGATGTATAACTAATTAGTAAGTAAGAATCCCAAATTAAGAAGAAAATACGTAAATATAATTGTTTGTTTCTCAATAAAATTAAATTGACCATTTTCATGATATGAGGGTCAGTCCTCCTCAAGATGATAAAGCCTACCTTGGTTAGTTAGTCAATGGTTACGTTCAGAAAATTTTTAGATAAATCTAGATTTTGCTTACACAACGATATTCAAAAGTAGCATAATAACCACGCTTCTCATCTGAGCAGCACTTCAAAACCTAGAAATGTGTTAGTTTTGCTTTGGAATAAAATATCTCAAGAGAACAGAAGCATGTGTTTCTACAGTAGAAAAAAATTTGTTGTCCATTACAAGGGCACCATTGACAAAAAAATAAAATAAAATTTCTAAAATTCTGGAGCAGTAATATTCATTAATTTCTTTCAAAATCTTTTCACTTAACATTCCTCTTTTGCTATATCCTGCTGTAATTACTAACGAGGAACAGGCCCCTACCTGTCCCACTCAGAATTTAATGTTTCATATGCCATTCGTTGGTGCTGCTGGAGAGTGGTTATTTTCTAAAAGGTTTTCGAGTTCCGGCCTACGGTGGTTTTTTGGAAAAAAAATTGTCAAATTCAAAAATTCATATCTCAGGTTTCAGACGTGTTTGAGAAATGAAAGACATAAGTTGAAATCCGCCGTATCAGAGGATTACGATAAACTACTTAGAACCATACGTAACCCAGCTGCTCTTGTGTACTTAATTTTGGAAATTTTGGGGGGATAGGGTAAATGACAATTCATAACTAGTGCAAGAATGAAAGAATCAACTTAGAATAAGTATCGCAGATGTGGCTCAAGCCTGCAGCTACTACAAATGCCAAGTTTCAACCCATTTGCTCCAATCATGCCCGAGAATTTAATTTTTCCTTGGCCCACCCGATTTGGCTAAGAATTCGTAACTCCAACTGGCGCATCTCGGCCACGGTAAACTGAAACCCTAAACTTTTTGGGCAATAATTACTTTCCAAGAGCACTAATGAATGGCATATGAAACATTAAATTCTGGTTGGGACAGGTACAGGCTTATTCCTCGTAAGTTGAATAATATTTTATTACAACACTGTTTGCGAGTGCCTATTTTTGTTATTTATTTATAACATTTACCACATGAACAAAACTTAATTTTGAATATCCCAACCGACGCACAGTGGTCTGAGCCGAACATCTTTAAGGTTAAAATAGCATTAGCTGCAACTAGATCAAATTCAAAGTTGATACGATTTTTTACGGCTCTTCCATAACTATCATTACGTGAACATAGTCACGTGTCTAATGGATCGTCAATGTTTATTAAACGTCTTTTTCTGTTCTTCTTTTTCACTGGCTGATTCGTTACCAAAATTAACGTAAAACCAATAGTTTACGAGATATCTGAGAAAAACTGATTTTCGTGACCTTTAACCTTCTGTAACTTCTGTAGCCATCCAGGCTTTATGGACTTTTGAGTGATTTTTCTTGACGCTGAAATAAAGAAAATCCCAAAGGAAAATCTTCAGTCGGATTTTTTTAGAGGTTTAGCCTTTTTTTGTGTAGTGACTGGGCTATCTAACCTAAAATTATAAAAAATCTGAAATTTTGACATCATAGTACTTTTCATTTCTGAACCTATCAATAAAGACTATAAAAATAGAAGAGATAATTCGAGTTAAGATCATTGCAATATGTATGAATGTTACATAGACACACGATAAGGCGATATTGCACCGAAAAAACAGTTTTGATTTACTATAACTTTTTAATAGGCAAGTAAAGGCAAATGAAACTTTGCATAATTTATAGACTTTTATGTGTACTTTTAGCCACCATAAACATTATTCCATAACTAAGCCTTACAAATTGATGCGAAACCTTAAAACATATATGATGCTAAAATAATGAATAATTATAACTATATTAAAATTACACAGTTACTATTCATAAAACTAAGTATATATGCACAATTACAAACTTACCAGAGCCTATAGATGCCATGACTGTTACAGATGGCAAACCAAAACACACTGGAAGCGTTCAGAACAGATGTGTGTTTCTCAAGTCTTATATTTGATAACAGCGTTGAAGTATTTTATCGGTCGTTTTATTTTTGTCGATTGCAGCTTATATTTTGCAATAATGTACCTAGCAATAATATATACAACCATATTTATAAACAATTTTGTAATTTTTTAATAATTATGTGTGCCATTCTAGATCCGCCATTTTGAATTTTACAATTTTAACCTTAAATTCTCAATCAGAAGCCCGAATAATCTTTTTATGCATCAATCATCACCCATTTTACTTATGTTTTTGACTTGTCCGCCTAGATATTCGACTCAGACCACTGTGCGACGGCTTAATTTTAAATTTACCATCTCCATCAGACGCCGTACAATGGTCTCATTTACTTTATCTCACATTTTCTTAAACAATTTAATATTCTTCGTCTTTTCACGTGTCTTCAATCACCCAATATTTTTCTATTTGTCTTAACTCGGGTCATTGAGAAAGTTATAAACTTGGACAAAGTTCGGGTTGTTGTAATTTATTTAACCATATCTCTGTTGCAATGAACTCATGAGCTAAGACCAAATCCGGCCGAGACAGAACCGATCCCCCGTTTTTAAGATATTTGATCGATCGTGTCAGTCAGTTTTACGGTCACACGTACACACTTGATGACTTGTTTCTACCGTTCCTTTGCGGTAAAATATTCTATAGACCAGAAATTTACAAGAAATTAGCATTGACGTAGGTTGCGTCATCCATCAAGACATAGTCAAAATCTCTGATCAAGCTGTTGCTGCTGAAGCATCCTTCAACAAGACCAACTTGACTGTTTAGGTTTGAAATTTCAATTATCTCTTGACCTTCTGAACTTGAAAAGAAAAACGCTTCAGTTTTAGGGTAAATTGTGCCTTGATCGTTTCAGCTAGCTGGCTGATCTGATCTAGACAATCGCTTTATGCGTTTCTCGAACTTGTAAACAACCTCCACGACAGTCAAAGTGGCATATCCAGCTCTTTGACGATTGACCGGCATGATAAACTGGGATTTCTACATGGCTATGTACTATTTTGTCTTGACAAATGTTTGGTCATGCTTTATACTTTGGTTACATTCTTTGTAACAGCAAATGAAAGACAGGTGTAATATTTGAAGAATTACAAGGTTCTGTTAAAAGGTTAAGGAGAAATCAAAATCCATCTTTCTACCTATAAGCAAAAGCCTTAAACATATCTATAGCATACTTTTTTAACTTGCAAATTAAAGGGAATTCAGTCAGGCTTTATTCAAGGCGATTATAGAAACAGTGTCATAATGATTTGGCTAAATTTTAAACTCTGATGTCTTCTTGTCAGCAAGCACAATGTTATCAACGAAATCCGAGTGTCTAAACAACAAGAGAGAAAAAATACAGAAAAGATAAAGTATGCAAAGGCACACATCACTTCATACTTGAAAACTAATCTCAGATATGATCAGATACAACCACTACTATCGAGAAAAAGAATATTCTCAGAAGTTTAGTAGAGACATAACTTGCATAATATTATTTATTGCGATGAGCTCTTCTAAAATAATAAAGAATGCATACCCCTTTAGAGACAGCAATTAGTTGGATGTACATCTAATAAAGGAAGGTCATGGTTAGTACATTGTAGGTATTAATGGGGTTTGAGCTAAGAATCTAAAACCAAACAGAATCAATATCCATTGGTCTATTTATTTTGTCTTTTTTTTACTAAACTTGTTGCATTCAATTCTTCTTACTCAAATGTTTTTTAATTAAATTGAATTAATCTATCAATGTTGAAACTTATCAATTAATGAAAATCAAATAAAAGATGCTACTCGATTTTTGTTTAAAGATAAATAAATATTTAGAATTCACAAAGCACTTGTTGAAAGATCAGACAAATAATTTAAAAGAAATGGATCATATATCTAGCGAAATAAAAAAAGTTGCTTTTAAGACACATTTTCTTTCGGGGTTAACTCTCTACAAAGAGATGAAGATAAAAAGTTTTTCTCGCTTTCTAAAACATTATTTTTTCCCTTTTTCTTTTTTTATTCGTGAATAAACAAGCGACCCTGTAGTTCCTAACTGACAAAACTAAATTTAATTATAGTATATCAAAATGAAATTACTACGTACTTTATTGATTTCAAACAGAAAGAAAGAAAACAAGCAAATATATGGATTTATTAGAGATCATTCAGTGGAATAGCTTAACTGGGACAAATGTAATGCTTCATTAGAACATGCGGAAGTAAGTAACATAAGAGAATAGGGAAGGGTGGCGGCTCTGCCCTTTGGCCGCTGCGAGCTGCCAGATGTACTCATCAGCGCTGCAATCAATGAGTTGACCAGCTGCTTGGTCACACACTATATCCAACGATGTTGAAAATAAGTAGACATTTATTTTTGTTAAGATTCTTTAAGAAAAAACATTTGATAACTTTACTTTCGCTTAAAGCACTGAAGTATTTTTAATTTAATCCTAGATTTACGTATGTTACCTTCTTTATTAAACCTAATGTAATTAAGTTCTTTGAAATGCAATGAATCAAGTGGTATGCATAAATATTACGAACAGCCGATTTCAGGATAATAATATTGAGATACAGTAAACAGGAAAAAGACCGAAACAATCTTCAAAAATGATCGGAAGAGAAGGTCTGCCTTATCCAATATACCTTTATGCAAGTGTTTCAATTTTGATTGAACTTTTCTATTGTACAGTTTTAGATTCATATTTTCATATTTGATGAAAGTTGTTTTAATTAACATTCTATAACATTCTAGAAAAAAATAAAAGTTGAAGAAAGATAAAAGAGCCAAAGTTTCGCACCCGGCCTTTCTTAGGTAAACGAAATATATTCAATAGCCTTCTCGTTAAACCAGGAAATCTTGCAATTCTTGAATAAAATTTCTATGGTTGCAAATAATGATCACCAGTGAGCAGATAAGTAACCATTTATAACCTAATCAAGCAATATGAAAACGGAATTAGATACGAAGACCATCTGAAATCAGCTTGACTATCACATTTAGGTCAGCCAGTACGTAGTGCGCATCAGATATCAAATGGAACAATGTGATATCCAATTTCGAAAAAGATACCAAGCTCTGGAATATACTGAATAATTAAAAGCAATACCAATTAAATGCGCTGCTTAAGAAAAAACATTTTTATGGGCAAGAACTCAATCGTTGTTAAGGGTAGTCCCAGTTCCAATCTTCTAAAACTTAAATTTGAAGTTAGACGACGCTACGTTGTTTAGTATTTGTTTGACAGACATCAATAGTGAACACTATCAGTGAATTTGTAAACATGGAAAAAATTGGTCATCGTTACGTGATACAATACATTCATTTGAAAGGCCTTATTCCAACCAATATCAAAGCGGAGCTAGAATCTACTCTAGGGAAGTTTGCTCCTTTGTTTACAACAGTAAAATATTGGGTGGAAGAGTTTAAACGAGGTCGTACTAGTTGTCTAGAGGAACATAGCAGTGGTCGACCAAGTGAGGTGACTACGCCAGAAATGGTAAAAAAACCTTGTTGTAGACTCATCAGTTTCTGCCATTACTGCTGGTATTTATCAAAGCGAGTGCCTTCCAATTTTTAACAAGGTTAATTCAAGACTATCATCACTATAATAATTACATATTTTGGGCGGACTTTGCTACTTTACATTATGTCAAAAACGCTTAGGAGTGAATGAGGAAAGAAACATCAAATTCATGCCAAAAAGTGTTAACCCACCAAACAGTTTTGGGCACTGCTATCTACTGTGTATAGTGACAGCTGAGAGGCAAAGTTTAAGTTACACAAGTTAGTTTGGGTTAGGTTAAGATAATCCTCAAGATTTGTTTGCATGAACTCAGGCAATCAATCAATCTTAAAGGTAAAAAACAATCTAAACAATAAAATAAGATAGTCTGCGTCATTAAAGACAACCAAAATAAAAACTTCGTTTAAACATTCCCACGTTGAGCTCCAATTGATTGTTTAGGTTACTTCTGCTTTCATTACTTTGATGTACAACTAGTATATTGCAGGGAGTTAAGTCTTCATATTTCACAGTAAAAACATCTACCACATCAGAAGGTCGCGCTTGCTGTATTTTTTATATTTCTGAATATGAATTTGAAGGCCAAGTTCATGTCTAAAATCCTTTGAATTTAAAATCCTATAAGTTTTAAAGTTTTCTCTTGAAAGTAAAAACAACACCACGATTGCCTTAGCAGGTCATTGTTTGACCAGAGTTTGTTTACAGAAAAACATTACAAAACAGGCCAAACACTTTAACTAAAGCTCCTCTAAGTAATGAGAAAGACGTATTGAGTAATTTAGTAGATTACCTTTTTATTATCAAATAGTCTGAGATATTTTCAAAGTGAAGAAGTAAACAAACGCAATTCATATAAATATTTTCGATTGATTCTTTCGCCTTGCTGACTATATCCTGGAACTTTAGCTAACAGGAATTGCTACTTTTGCAGAAAAACTGCTTGGTCTTCATTAAAAAATCTTTTCTGTAGCTATGAATCAGGAATTTAATTTCTAGAGAAAAGAGTCCAGACTGACTGTTTACCGATTTTTTGCTGTAAATCTCTTTAGCTCCAATTGTCTCACACGACTAAAATCTATTAACGGACTTTATTTGCTCTTGCTTCTCATTGTTGTTTTTGGAACAAAGTCTACAAGACTTATGCCATTTGAAAAGACTGTCTTCACAAAGACTTTTCGAAGTATTGCACACTCCGGAAGTTTTCAACTCTCTACGCAATACTTTTTCCAGGAGGTCTCGTCTCTTTTCTGGGCATTTTTATAATAACTATTAGTTTACGAACTTTTGTAGAGCTTTCATCTTCAATGCTTTTGGTTCCATTGAAAGGTTCTTAACTTTGTTTTAAAGGAAGCGCTAAAGAACTTCAAGAATACTGCGCCACACTTTATATTACAAGATCTTTTCCCGGTAAGTATAGTATGTTTAGAAATTATTTGGAATTTTTGCGCTTTATTCTCAGGATTATGGTTCGTCTTATGATTTGTTAAAACCAAATATCACCATAGATGGATTTGACTGACAGTTATCTGTCGTAATTCAAATAAATTAATTTGGTGTTACTTGGTCATTATGAAAATCTTAAGGAACCCGAAAATAATTTTATCAGTTCCACATACTTTCTAGACGCAATGTATTAAAAGCTACAAAACTGACTACACTGGACACTTGTTGCTGTCAGTTTCTTTCAGTAAATTTGACGAGATTAGTTATTTGTCTCTGCTATGACTAAGATTCTATCTGAGATACACGTTAAATTCATAGGCCAAGCTAGTCAATTATATGCTTAGCAAAACCCTAAACGGTGAAAATAGGAACCATCACTTGCATATAACTTATATGTTGCCAAAAACTCATTTTCTGTATTGTCTTAGAGAGATTAACGTTTTGTGAGGGAATTGATACTAGTGGGCAAAAGTCAATGATAAACTTTTGCAGTTCGTGATGAGAATGTACGTATGAAGACTTCGGATGAAAATATGCTGCAATAAATAGGCCATGTAATATGATAAGGCAAACACTAATTTTTCCTTAGAGAGGATTGTGTTAAAAGTTCAAGTTTGTTTTGAAAAATCTTAGTTTAGTCAGATTAACAGTTCATTTGATTCTTCCAAATTAGCAGCAACAATTGCAGTCGTAGAAAGTGGTATTAGCAGTGACATTATTTGCATGCCAGCACTCACAGACTAGGGAAATAATATTCTGGTAATAAGATAGTTATATTATGAGTTGTTGGCAAGCCTTAGAAAGAGCATGATCTGCTCCAATCTTTCAATAATGTTACCAGGCTGGTAATAAGTGGAAATGATGTGATTGTTATGCCGATACAGGATTTGTACGCGAGACGTGAAAATACAGGATGAGCAGAAGCGCACTACTGATTATACTTCTTTAAGTATAATTAATTTAAGTATTATTTCGAACAGTTAATTACATTGTTATTATTTCTGATTTTGTTGATTGATCTTTACATAATTATGTTCTCGAGTTATTCTATTTAATAAATAACAATCCATAACAATTACAGTTATCACATATTATAACTTATTTAATAAATTATTGTAAAGGAAGAACCATTCTGTTTTAATAATTAATTAGAGGTAATATAATAGAAACGAGTTCGTGTTCGCCACACATTCCCAAGCCATGTTATATACTAGTAAAGTTTTTCGTAATTCTGTGAGTACAATTTTCTTTAGAACGCATTCAAACTCTTGTATATTTCATAGTTAACTTACGAACGATGTCAATTCCCTTAAATTATTATTATAATTAATTTTAATGCGTCTGGATCATGTTTCCCTCGACATATTTATTATAGCAAAGTTCCGCACGTCCATTGCATATTGCAATTGCACGATGATAAGGTAAAGTGTGCATATGAACGAATGTGCGAATTCTTCAGCAATATTGAACAGAACCACTGCAGTCCGTAATCATTAACGTCCCTTACGGTTGTAATTATCATTAGTACTCCTGATAGTAATTGTAAGTGCTGTATGATTCACAAATCCTTTTCAATATGTATATGCAATTTTAGATCTATACATTTCATTTCAGGAAGTCTATTTTTAATTTTTTGAAACGAATGGTTATATAGAATGTTTTATTAATAGCCGATATAAATTTCAAGATTTTTAAACGATAGTAATGTCACAGGTGCAGGGACAAGTCGATTAATTACGCTAAATGATTTACAATAAGCATAACGAATATACCATAAAACTAATTCATATAGAAGAAAATCACAAATTGTCAGAATAAAAAGCTATAAACAATTTAACGGAAATGGTTGGGAACTTATAGATTAATAGGTCCGGTTTAACAAATTGACACTGATTTATAGTTTGAATTGACACTTCATTATGTAAACATGTTTGTGAACATGTGATATGTTTCAGTACACATTTGCTTCATCCGTTAACTCTTAAGAAAAATTTCTGTTACAATAATTCCTTTTTGTTTCAAATGACAGAAACTGAGAAAGTTCGTGTAATCAATCAACTTAAATTGACTTTATGTTTAAAATCTTTTCTCTTTAAAGTTTTTCCAGGAATAATGGAATTAAAAATAGATACACATCATGAAAGAAGCTGTAAGGAATTAAAGAACGAAACGCATAACCAAATTTAGAGAAGATCAGTATCATTTTTACACACTTATGTCAGTCAAGTGGTAGCAATACATAATGGACAGTAAGATAATGTACGTAGATATCTTCTTTTTAAATAAGTAATCATTTTCTCATATGCAATCTTGCACCCAAATGAACAATCTTTCATCCTTCCTCTCATCTGTAACATTTATGTTAATGACAAAGTGTACTTCGAAAATTTTTTAAAATGTGAACCAGCAGAAAGTTGAACTGAATAAAAATTACTCTGATCTAATCAACAACGAATTATGGAAGGCTAAAAGGAGTTTTTACAAATATTCATGTTTAAAGTTTTACGAGGCTTATTTGCCAAGAGTTACACTTACGTTTTCTTTAACTGCTGTACTGATTTCAGAGAGCTAAAGCAATATACAGGGTGAGTTTTTTCCGATGTTTAGTATGGGGATCTTGAAAACTAGCGGAGATAGAGAGACGGTTAAATGGGGAAAGAATTGCAGTTTTACGAGCTTAATTTAATGAGCTTTTTGTTTTTTAGAAAAAATTCATGGCTAACTAGATATCACGCAAAAATTGTTTTATTGTTATTTTGTTCAGTGCCTATAGCTCTGGTATTATTGAGTTTAGAAAAAATGTATAAAGCAAAAAGTTGTAGGTAATTATATGCTTGATAATACAGTCTAACTGAATTTTTTATTTACGCTATAATTTTTGAGTTATGACATAAGCTTGTGTTTTTTCTAATGGAAACCATAGTCGGCCATGACTTTATAAAAAGGCCCTTTTTCAACGATTCTAACGATATACCACTTGATATAGTTAGTTTTATAAATAAATAAATCATGGCCCTTTTTTCTTTTCATTTTCGAACTGTTCAAGTAGTACGCTATGGAAACAATTGATAGATGTGCATCGCGTCTAATAATAAAATTTAAGTTAGTAATTAACATTTTTCTTTTAATTTCGAAATTATAAACATAATTATTTTGGTGTGAAATGTTTATTCCGTTGGAGTTACAATTTTAAATAAAAATATTTCTGAGAAACTAATAAACAGAGAATGACAAACGATAAATTAAGAAACAATAAAAGACATTAGGGTATAAATAAAGTAGAACCAAAATAACGTAATTGAAGTAAGTAAAGTATTTAAGGTAAGTGAACAAAGCAGATTTAGATTAAAAATAAGTACTTTACTCATAGGTGTAACTAAAAACTAAAAATGCTGTTAACATAGTATGCTATGGAAACAATTAACAGATGCAAACGACAATTACCTATTGGCAGGAGCAAATCATTTAGTTTCTAATTAATGTTGATTTTGGTTTCGTAAATTATCAATATGAATTTTTCTAATCAAGAAAAGCGTGATATGATTGAGTGTTACATTTTGTGTCATAAAAATGAAAAGGTAGGGTATATCAAAAGTCGTCGACACAGTAGATGACCTTAGAGAAGCTGTACTAGAAGTTTTTGCTAATATTGATGGACGTTCCGTTAGAACAGCAACAAATTCGGTTTTAAAAAGGTGTAACTTGTACATTAATCATAATGTTGGACCTTTTGAACATGTTTAGTCTTAAATGCTTTACTTACTTTAATTACGTTGTTTTGGTACTGCTTTAAATTCTAATTTCCTTTATTGTTTCTTAATTTATCGTTTGTCATTCTCTGTTTATTGGTTTCTCAGAAATTATTTTTATTTAAAATAATTATATTAATAATTTCGAAATTAAAATAAAAATTTTAATGACTAACTTGAATTTTATTATTAGACGCGATGCGCGCATCTATCAATTGTTTCCATAGCGTACTACTTGAACAGTTCGAAAATGAAAAGAAAAACAAGGCCATGATTTATTTATTTATAAAAGTGACTATATCAAGTGGTATATCGTTAGAATCGTTGAAAAAGGGCCTTTTTTATAAAGTCATGGCCGACTACGGTTTCCATTAGAAAAAACACAAGCTTGTGTCATAACTCGAAAATTACAGCGTAAATAGAAACTTTGGTTAGACTGTATTATTAAGCACATAATTACCTACAACTTTTTCCTTTATACATTTTTTCTAAAGTCAATAATAACAGAGCTATAAGCACCAAACAAAATAACAAAAAAATTATTTTTGCGTGATATCCAGTCAGCCATGCATTTTTTCCGAAAAACAAAAAGCTCATTAAATTGAGCTGGTAAAACTGCAATTCTTTCCCCATTTAATCGTCTCTCTATCTCCGCTAGTTTCCGAGATTCCCATGCTAAACATCGGAAAAAACTCACCCTGTATATGCTAGATCAGCGTGCCAGAAATTTACAAATAATATTTATCTAATTACTGTAAAGTTTTGTAGTAATTATCAAATATAAGCTAAAATAAAAAGCATTTACGCGTGCTACCAAATTTCTCTTACATGCTATAGGTTTGCCACCCCTTTACTAGATCTATAGACAGTAGAAATCTTGATTGTTAGAACTGTTTTGGTATGTGTTACTATTTGGGTTAATATGATTTCAAACGCATTTTTCGAAGGAAACCTTTAGGCTGACTGTAAACAAAGGTTAACTTGCCAGGAACTTTATATAATCTCTTTTTTCAAATATTTTGTTCTAAATGTATCGCTTTCTTTCAAATTGTATTTTTCTTTATCTTATAATTTCTACCCTTCCTTTTCCTTCTGTTACTTAACGAAGTCTAAAAGTAGCAAAGGTAACCAAACTCTAAGTTCATCATAGACATATGTTGTGCACATTTACAAAAACACATATGTAGAACGTTTTTTGGTAGAAAAAATCGAATACCAAGTTTCAGGGCTGGCCCAAAGCATGTCGGCTCTCTTAAGCAAAAATGCTTTTGTTTCCTTGTCCCGTACCTTTTTTTCCTTTCTTTTACATTATGTTTTTACTGCAGTTGGATCTGGGTTTGAAAGTTTTCTTAGATCATGTTTGGAGAAGATGTGGTATGAAACTGATTATACCTGAGTTCCAGAGGAAGTAGATATTAAAGAAAAGGTTTTTTTCTGTTCTAAAGATCACTTAGATTTAGTTGGAGCTCTGAAACCACCAGACACTAAGCCTTGGGAAAAAACTCTTAATTTAACTGATACAAATCAAAGACACATGTGTGTAGACTATAGAATGTCTTCTTTCCTTAGTCTGCAGAAAACGAAATTAAGTAATCTTCCAGTTTTTCCAAGAATTCATAAAGTGGTGTCTTTCTGTGACTGATAACTAAAATAAAATTAAATACTCTTTTAAATTTAGTAAAATTCAATTTTTTCTTGTAGCAAACCATACAAAATATCAAAAAATGCCCCTTCTGCTTTTATAAACTCAAAAGACGTTTCCTTTCCCTAACTAGGGCAATGCGTAAATACGTTTCCGCTATTTAACTAGGTCCATTTCCATAAAATGGAAAGAATCTTTACAAGTGCTTGCACATTTGCATCTCCTCATGGTAGCCTTCCCACACTAGTAGGGAAGCATTCGGGTAATACTGCACCAACAAGGTTTGGTGCTGCAACAAGACAGCAAATTCATGATCTTCAGAATAAATCTATTACTGTCATTTATAACCAATAGTGAATACTTTAGCACTACTTCTCGCAGTTTGGTTTGGTGCTTTGGAATTATGGTACTGATTCTTAGGTTCAAAATGGCAATTTCAAGCTGTTCTGAGATAAAATAATTCAAACTAAAATTCATTTTGTTAAAAACAAATTCAACTAATTAAGTTTGAGATAGGGTCTAAAGCTCTAATGAGGACTACATAAGCCTAACTGCTTGAAAGACAACAACCAGCCTCAAAGGAACAATCGGTCTTTGATTCAAGCAATTCTACAGACCCTAAAGGATTCACCGACTTGAATGATTCAGAAAGATCAATATACGCAATGCACAAATAGCCCAAAATATTCTAAAACACGGTCAGTATTTAAACTTTTGAAAAAATTCATTGCCCAAGATTGCTCTCAAGTTATTGGAAATGCAGTGTAAAGATCGTATGCTTTACTAAATAAGGTTAAAGAGTAGGTTTCTAAACGAAACAAAATCCAAATTGGCTGACGTCTGCAGCAGCTACACCCGTTCCTGCTCCAAGAGGGTTAAAAGAAGAGAAGGGACCAAGCAAAAGGTGCCAAAACTGTGACCATTCTATTTAGTATTTTTTTAATGCACGTGTACTCTGTCCAGTGATTATTAGTTTTTTTTAAATTTTAGTTATTTAAGCTAACAACGAAAAATACACCAAAATTAAGCGAAAAAATGTAGCTTGTGAGACTTTTTATTTTGGAAGTTCTGATACATGTGCGCACCTTTAGATAATTTACACTTTTATCTTAATAACGCTACATGGCCAACTTTCAAATTGTTTTTTGGAAGAAGAAAGTGTTGAAGATTTGGTATGACTTGTTCTTCCAGCTGAGTATCGATAAATATGGCACGAGTCAAAACAGTGCAAATATGCCAAGATTTGATTAGATTCAATTACACTTCTAATAAGTTTCTTTGTCTATTTGTATGTACCATGCTTGAAGTGTATTTTCAAATCAGAATCAACATGCTTACCTCGAGACTCACAACGAATATTATCAGATATAAATTCGTGTACAGAACCCTATAATGCTGCTACCAATGAAGAAATATTTGGAAAAAACAAGAACAAAAATTGGAAAAGAGGGGTTGAGATTCTATTTTACAGCTCTGGAATTTAAATCTATGGGTAAACTAGTACCCTGAAAGTCAATCTATGGAATTATGTGGAAGCGATTACACGTGATTTACAAATCAACCAAATAAGTAATAGCAACCCGTGTAGTTCAGCTGCAGATTATTGGAATGAGCTACGGCCAGCTGCTCCAAACCTGTTGAACGTAAGCTATGAAAATTCGTTTTAGATTTTTACATATTTGTAATCGTCAAGTAATAGACTATAAATATTTTAGAAGGCAAGAAACACTTTTCTAGACGAAAAAGGTTTGTACAGTTTTGCGTAGACTGAGAAGCAGTAAGTGCACGATTTTGTCATTCAGAGATGAATTCAAGAAATGTCCCATTTGGTAGAAAATTATGACTATTAGCTTATCGTAAACGTGGTGCGCGCCAGGCTGTCAATTCTTTTTTAAATTTTGGATGTCTCTTCTATTTCTTAATAATGTCATTAAGACGCTTATTTTCAGCGCTACTGACACTACTGGCCAGTAGCTCGCAATCTTTTACATTTTGCCACCGATTACAATGCCTTCGGTTACCACCATCGAGTAAAGACACATCAAACTCTCTCGTATCTGCTTGTATTTTAATACCTTTCATGTTATAGTAAAGGTAAGTCCCAATACTTTATCCTAATGATGTTACTTTTCAATCTAGGTTTTTTAGTGAAATCAAATATTCCGTCCGAGGGGATGACCTTACAAAACCTTTGACAGAACAAATACGAAATGTCGTTTGTTTGAGGGCAGAATTGAAGATACACTAGCTAAGTTGACTTTTAGCCTTCAGATAAAGCGTAATTATGGATCCAAAATCTTGACGTTACATAATTTTGATATACCTCTACAAATTTAGCTTGTCCATAAAGGAAGTTAGAAGAAATTATTTTTCTCTCACTTAATACAGTTCACTGCCAGTAGATTTACGGGATTCATATTGCAGAAGTTCATTTCTCAGGTAGTCAAAAGTACAAAATTTGGAGCGTGGATGCAGAATTATCTTAGTACTTACAAAGTTCACTGACTATTCTTGCTCAAAACCAAACGAGAATCAAAACTCCTAAAGATTGGCAGTAATTAGAAGTTTTCAGGAAAAAGGGTAAGATTATCTTCTTCGTGGTCATTACCAGTCCACTGCTATGTAGACAGTGCTATTAAACTAATATGAATTTTATTTTACTCAAAAATGACGCACCCTCCGAGGAAACTCGATAAGTAACTATCTTTGTTAAACCGAGTGTTGATTAGAAGACAAAAGTCTACTAAAAGCATTGAGGTAAGAAATTCAAAGAAAGTTATGCGTAGCAAGCAAGAAAGAAATACCAGTTTATCTTCTTCGAAGATCTAATCACACCAAAAGTGTACTGTGCAGTACAATTTTGTATGAGAGTAAACGTCAAACTACTATGTTTGTGCTAATACGGAGTATAATAAAAAAATGTTTATAAAAATGATAAGTTACTGTCGAATACTACTTGTAGCTAATTTCTAAAGTACTCCAAAGCTTTAGGACTTCTCAAGCTACTTAATTTTAGTATATCTATAATTGATACACAATGAAGTTTTTTAAACAGATTTTGATTTGTTAGAAGGATATTTTTCAAGGCAGGTTTGACATAGAAATTTTTAAGAAAGGCACAATAACTAGTTTCAATAAAAATAATTAGTTTCCTTAATGATCTCCTATTCTGATTTTGTCGCCCTTGATGGTGTTAAACAAAATCGTTTGTTTATAAACTCACATTTTATTTTTAGCAATTTTACGTGGATTTATAAGACGTAATGCATTCACTTTTCAAGTGAAAGTATTATGTCTGAAGTCTGATCGAATGTTATGTATAATAGTAAATTTGCAATAAAGTTTGGTAAAGAAAACGGTAGTAGGACACTGCCGGCGACCTTGCGCAGGTGTGCCGTACTGGACCAACAGCATTCCGCGCCAGTCTATGACTGCATGCGCGCCCTGTATAAATCTTAATAAAGCGGCAGATATGTGGTGATAAATCCCCATTTCTCTCGGAGATACGTCCTCATTAATCCTAACCGGACATGTCTGTTTACGGTTCAGACCATAAAGCAATTCCATGTTTCCGGATATTATCGTTTTCGTTTTGATAAGTTACGTTAGTACTATGACATCTTTGTAAATGTTATTTTTCTGTAAAAATGGGTTTGTTTCCGCTGTTTAACACGTAATATTAAAATACTCTTTGTTTAATTCCGCAATGACGGTTAGAAAATTTCTTTTACTTTTCTATACGTAGAGAGGTACCTTCTTCCAAATTCAAAAGCGTACTTCGATTTTAAAACTCAATATTCTGGATTAGTTTTAAGCGTTGTTTGTTAATATTCTCTACATATTGTGAAAATTCATTTTTGGGTCTGATAAACAAACCAGAGTTTACTTTCCGTATTATCCAATTGTAGTTTTGTACAAATAAGTGTTAAAAGGCATTTTCTTTCATAAACTTTGTTGAGATTTGCAGATATATAAACGGTAGGCATTTTAACGTTTATGTTGATTTGTATAATAAAATCTGGCAAGAATAAGTTAGAGCAATGAGACATCCCTTGGCTGATGTCCATGAAGTATGGTATTAAAAATCTTTGCTGCCAATGTGTCAGGTAAACAGGTAAGTTTATGTCAATTGTTTAATACTTCAGGACTCTAAAGATTAAAATTCTTCTTCAGACACTCTCAGTTTTTCAGAATGTAAGTTCTTTAAAAACATCTAACTTATCATATTTGAAGAGGATTGACCTCTGGATCTTAATGACCAGAAGATCAAATCTTTTCTTCCATAGTTAACTAACTAAATGTTACAAAGATTTAAAAAAATTTGTTGACTATCCTATTGTTTTATGAGTTCATGATCGTTCTGTAGGTCTTTTTCTAATTGATTTAACATTTAACACTTTTGTGCTTATGATTTTCATTTATTTTTGGAAAGTTCCGAAGAAAAATCTGTTTTCTTCTAACAGTGAAAGAAACTTTGGTTTTGGTATCAATTTGAAAATTTACTGTGCTTTCTGTGTATCTCTTCCCTCCAGAGCCTGCACTGAAGCAGATCTTGAACATTCTTTCAGGACTATTTGTCTACAAGATGAAAACCGGTTGCCGTTTTGGATCCGCCTTTGTATCCCACTACCTTCCGTGATATGATGAACAAAGTATTACTTTGCTATTACAGTAATGTGGATATCTGTAACGGCGCGGGTGGCGTTGTTAAAGGTGCAGAAAGATCTTTTCTCTCTCTATCACCTTTTCTTGAAGATCAAGTGACTTCTTGTAGGCTAGGCCGAGTACTGGGTTTACAGCTTCTGAAAAGTTTATTTTGTTCAGTTTCCTTTTTCTCTAAATCTTTCGGTTCAGTACCTAATTAATCTGATCCAAGCCTCAAACTGAACCATAGTCTTGTTCTATTATTCTGGTAATGACTTCTCTTGTATTGTGTTTCCGCGATTACGAGAAACCTTAATACTACGAAATGGCACTTAGTGGCTTACGCCAGTAGAGCTCGATCCTCTACTTGATATTCTTTTGATGTAGTTCGCACCACTACAAGATTTAAAGTTAACATTCTAAACATTTCTGATTATTGCACCGTACAAGTCTTTGTTATAATTAATGATTTCTCACAAATCTGTTTTATTGCAAAAATAAAATCAGGAAAACTTCTTACATCTGGCATTTCCTTTTTTTTTGCAAAGATAAAGATAATATTATTACCAGTTCCTGATACTGATTTCTTATTCTGGACAATCCCCTTTTCTTGATAACCTTCTTTGAAATGCAGCAAATTCTAGAGATTTTGCTTTTATCTTTCTGTGTAACTTGGTCTTCTTGATCCAAAATCCCACTTGTCTCTGTTTTAAAAGGAAACTTATTTTGCTTGACTGTTTAAATCTCCATTTAAGATTATCTGTGTTTATTTGTGGAACATTTCCTAACTCATCCGCCATCTCGCTTACAATTAGTAGGAAAAGTAGTTGAAAACGCTGATTCTATTTTTGCCAATAAAAACTAAGATCTGATAAATACGCGGTTGATCAAGTTTGCGCTATTTACCTAGGCCCAGTATTTTGAAAAGAAGAATATTTTTCTGGGTTCATTTCTAAAAGGCAAGATCAAACTCTTGATGGTTAAGAATACATATTGTCATGGACTGTAGCAAGATCTCTTGCAATATGAGGCCAGAAAAATCTAGCATCATAGATAATACATTTTCTCACTCAGTTAGTGAGATTCTTAAAATTTAGATCACGTACAAAGGAGATAATAAATGTTTTCGTTTCAGTTTAGTTTGGTCATTTAAATTCTTAAAATTTGCAATATAGGTTATGTGCTTGGTTCAACATAAACTTACTTTTGCCAAATACAATGTGGACCAATAAAAGCCGCAGGAGATCAATTAGAAAACTCAGGAAGATGAGAAGTTAAAAAACTAGACAAAAGGTTAACTGAAACAGGTAATCAAGGTGGAAATCTTGACAGAATAATACGCGCCATGCAAGAAATAAAGGCTGATATCATAAAAACTATGAACCATAACTTCTTCAAATTCGAGGAAAGAATGATTTCGAGATTTCATATCAAAATAATTGCGTGGGGAAAAACGGAAAATGCCTAAATAGCCCAAATATCAGTTAACTTAGCAAGTGAGCAACCTCGAAACTAGGCAATACCAATACCAGTACCAGAAGACTCTTTTTCAAAGACTTTTGGGTCACAGCTGATCAATAAAAGGTTATTACCAATTTTTGTAATATAGTCCTAAGAGAAAGAAGTACACCATGAATAACCATTTCATGCCTTAGTAGTTAGATAACCAGATGGGTGAAGAAGTGATACTGAAACAGGTGTCTCATTTTATGATGAGCTCTTAGAGATATTCAGAAATTTTGACATTTTGAATGAGTGGCTGGGAAGCCTAAATCCAATGTCAAAAACGTCAGTTTTGTTTCAGTAGACAAGAATAGTTCTAATTTCACTAGAAATAATCAGAATCATAATAATAATAGGCAAAACAACTACAAGAATGCAAGAAATGATAACAATAGCAGAAATTACAACAACAGCAATATAATTACGACAAGAAAACCTGGTGTACTATGGTAGTGGAATATTTGACATTCTGCAGTCAGCCGATTACAATATAATAAGTATTACAAGGTCCCTTTTGTTTGGAGCACCAAAATCACCCAATGAGATGAAGATTCTGAACATTTAACGACCTACCTATCAGTGGTATAAAAAGTTAAGCACATGCATAAGCGTTTGTTAACTTTTAGCCACACTTTCTCTTTTTATTAAATTATTATAATTAACTTTTATTTTGAGTGGTCAGAATTTTATGTAATTGCAAGTTATCTAGGAAATCACCACAGCTAGGAATAAACTTGATATAAGCACGACTGAAACAATTTTTTTGAGTTCTTGAGAACTTACAAGCCTTTTAGTCTTGAACTTAGTTTTTCAAAAGTGTTGGTGAGGAAATTAAAACAATCGAAAGAAGTGGAAGACTATGAAAATTTCGATTAATTACATCAATTAACTCGGCTTGAGAAAGTAGATCTGGCAAGGAATTGTTTGAGTTTCTCTTCATCATATAAGTGTATTTTTCTTCTGATTATGCTTCATATTATATCCATGTCAAGACATGAGGCTACATCCTAATAATTTTGAAATCAAATGAGTAGATTCTCAGCAAGTTTTTCTACATTCTTTAAAGATTTCCTAGATCATTTAAGGTAAAACGTCGCGTCGTAAATGTTAGAAGCTAAACGTTTAATCCATGAAAAATAGAGACGACCCCTTTATATTTTCATTATTATAGTTCATCGGAGCAAGTCTTATTACTCTTTATATTCAAGTTTTAAAATCTGAATCCACTGAAATGACAACGCTTAAAAGATTACAATATTCGGCATGAGAATACATTGAACGCCAAGAAGCATCTAAAAACAAGTTCTATGAGATTTTACGAGTAAAAACTATATTAGTTGGTTATTGTTAAGCGGAGCTCTGAATACAAGCAAGGAATATACATCCAATTTTATGGTTTCATTAAACGATTTATAATAAAAAAGAGACAGGATGGGAACAACACCGTAAAATATGCATTAGTTCTATACACGCCTGCGAAGCGTTCAATTGAAACTATTACGTTGTATGAAAAAGTTCTGAAGCTATTATTAAACAAATTATCATATCACAGCATAAAAGAATAATAAACCTGCACCCACAATTACAATATTACACCTATCACAGTGTCCTTGTCTATATGAATTGAGATTTAAACGCATCAATATGGAACAAAGCAGTTACAGCAGTTCCGCTTTATAAATATAGGGATATCCGGTGTCCGATAAAAGAATGATTTAATTTCAATTTCATATACAAAAGTGTTGATATGGGATGGTTAAATTGCTACAAATTGCGTACTGACAAAAATGACCATTAAAGACACACCCAAGTACTTATTTAGAAAATATTATGGGAAAGATTCTGAGACAAATTGTTATTATGCACCAACAAT
The DNA here is from genome assembly GCA_011009095.1 of Ignelater luminosus. NCBI lineage: Eukaryota > Metazoa > Arthropoda > Insecta > Coleoptera > Elateridae > Ignelater > Ignelater luminosus. Next base: position 77,860 of record VTPC01091011.1, on the reverse strand, counting down.
TTGATAAAAAAGATTAGATAATAAAAGGAGCTCCCCTTTCTTAGAAAATATAAATGTTACGACTAACAATGATCGGCAATTATAAATATAAGCCATAAACTATTCAATTTTAAATAGAAATTTACAGATTTCTACATTTATCGAAAGTACCTACCTTGAAGGTCCTTTTTTTATAGTTCGACTTGGACATTTATAACAATGTATGCCCTAACGTTTTGTATTAAAATCTCCAACCCATTGTAGATAATACATAGAATTGATTGTAACACCAACAGTTTGTAAAAACCTAATTTCAACGAACTGTGAAAAGTGTTACGCGTGTGATTTATTTGTTTATTTAACACAGTTTATGCTTTGCTTAGCTTGTATGATGAGATAGTAATTCACTATTATCTAAAATAATAGAATAGTATATTCAAAGTTTTGCAAACATTTTTATTTCTTCTTTTTTTCCAATTTGTTTATTTGTTCATTTCATTTATGCCACTTCATGCTTGCTTATCTTATCTAAATTGCAGCCCAGCCACAGAAAAATATATTTCTGGGTTAATTTCTAGATTTTGCACAATAGGTAAACAAGATCACCAGGGTCTTCTTTCTCCACTAATTTTTCCAAGCCCGTTCCCTTAAAAGAAATTTACTAGATAATAGCTTGAGACAGTGAAAGTCTAGCTAATTAATTCACACACATTATTAATTACTGAATGATAAGACATTTCTGCATTTATGAGTCTGATTGCCCATTTTTGTTTGGATTTCTTCACGTTGACATTCAGCGCACTAAGTGAAAATTACATTGCGTTGACATCCGCTGCGATTTTTTTTTACAAGGTTTTCGTTTCTATTAAGAAGAAGTCACTCTATGAACCATTGGATTTTCAATAGTTTGGTAAAGAAATATCATAATCTCACGTAAGACATTTGTTTCTTTCCTTCAAACCGGATTTACTGCGTTCAAAATATATTTTGCTCAGATTCTCTTATTTTAAAAGATTGTCAGCCCCACCTTCTACTTGGGAGAGGCACCTTAGACTGCAGAATCGAGAATTCGAGAAGGAGTGCTGTATTTGGGGGTAAGCCGTTATTGTTTTTAGATAATCACAATCGAGTTTGAGTCCATAGGCGTGCGTCTAGGGTTGGTGAGGTGAGAATTTTTGAGGTACTTATTCACAGAGTTATCTTATGTATCGTGTGTTTCAGAAAACACTCATTCAGAGAAGGCCTCGGTTAGATAGATGAGCAAGTAATCATGTCGGTACTTTAGTTGTTAATGATTTTTTCAAAAATTTGCCATCGAGACAGTTGAAAGCTCAAATATGATAATTGAGCAAATTAAGCAATAAGATGGTGTTTATGCAAAAACAAAAAGTGGTTATGTTAAGGAGTTGCTTTCCAACGGTTAGAAGGTCCTAATCATGAATAAATTATTTATTAGTTAGAGTAGTTTCCTTGATTCAAATGGTATCTGTAAACTTAAGACAAACTTCACGTTTATCAAGGCTTGCTACAAATGAATTTTTGAAACACACGATATAATCACTTTCACCATGACAATTTTTGGCATCTCATGATTCTAGATACACTGTCTTTTCAGTAAATTAAAGTCTCATGTAGCTATAAGTACAGTAAAGTGTCTCATTTTCACGCGAAGATATAAACAAAGCTTTAAGTTAATACAAGCTTAACGATCAACATTCTTGGAGAACTTGAGCTTTTGTATTGTATTGCATAACCTGAGTATATTTCAAGAGTCAAAATGTGTCACTCATATTTTGCAAACAAAAATCTTCTTAGTACGTCGTTTATAGTATTGATTATTTAAGCAGACATTTAATGGGTTTATTTATGTTTTGAGTTTAACGCCAATCCCTATCGGTTTAGTTTCTATCAGTTTAGTTTCAATTTGGGAGTCTTTGACACTGAATTTACCTTTCTTCTTTGTAACGATCCTCAATTTTATTAATTATCTTATGCGTTGCACTAGTAACACGGTTGAATACCAACACAAAACTGCCAATTGTTATTTGCCTTATTGAAAGGAATTTATTTATTTTTGCTCTTTAGTGACTTTCTCCCATCTTTTCTCTCATCATCTATCTCCGTTTATCTACATTCCTAAAGCTGCTTATTGTTTTAGACAGTCTTGTTTTCATCTTTACTTTCACATTGTCGTTTAGATTATATGAATAAGGCAAGTATTATAGATTGAGTTACAGTGTAAAGTTTTATGACGCAAGCTTAAGTCTTTTCTCTAAGCATGTCCATTTGTTATGCGTAATTTATCTACAGTCTGACTTGATAGTACTTCTGTAAATGTATGAAAGGCGGTTTTTGGTCTCAGATTTGTAAATCGTGTATTACCATTTTCCTCTTTAAATCAAGGATCAAGCGAAAACTCAGTAATCATTTTACAATCTGATAGTTTTCATTTTGTGAAACATAGCACTTAAGAACGAACGTGCCATAGTTACAAAACTGAATATTTTTCAACCTATGCGTTTTTAAATCTTAAAACTACTGGACCGTCTTGATAATTCTTGGGTATATAAACACACTAAGGCCTGGCAGATACACGGTACTATCCTTTCCTTCCCTGAGGAGAGATGGGAGTGCAGGTGTGAGAAACTGCGTAGTTGCTAGTATCCGGAATTAAGGTCTGTGTAGAATGGAATTTACGAACCTTACGCCAAAGTTAAAAATGATAAAATGAATGGATAGAGTGAAAGTTCCTGGGAGATATTAAAAACGTTTTTTAGCCAATAAAACAAGTTATTTTTGTTGATAGATTAGGGGTCATTCATTAATCACCCTCCACCCTGGTGATACGTGTTGAGGTTCTAAGCTACCCACCCCCCACCTATCTAACGTCACGTGTATTTTTTTTGTTAAAAAAACTCAAATATTTTTCGAATATTTTTTAATGAAAAATACAATAAAAAACAGCACATATTAATTTAAGAAGCAGTCCTCGGACCATGGGTTTACTTGACTATCTTCGACACTGACAAATGGAGAAGCATCTTGAAGCTCAACTGCAGGTATTTCATTTTGAAGATCGACATCGTCCTCATCGAGCCACTCGACGTTATCATTTTCGCACACCACACCTAAAACCCCCCTAGATTTAGCGAACGAGCGCCGCATAACGATGCGTGTAGGACGAATATTAGGCGCTGCACTATGATGGCTCTGTTCCTTGCTCTGTTCCTTGCTTTGTTCCTTTCGGTAGTGAAGAGACCAATAGTCATGTTATTCAAAGCCCCCCTCCCCTATTTGGACCTCACGTGATTAATGGATAACCCCTTAACCGCTAGAGGGCGTCTTGTTGATTTTGCGCTTGAAGATTCTCTAGTAAGAGAATCAAAGCAGGTTGAAGAATGAAATTTTGGTGAAATGCTTAGCGGACAATGTAGGAAAAACTCGTATGGAACAATTGTTCGTTAAAAGCAAAAAAGTATCAGTACGGGTTTTAGTATTTCCTTGAGCAGGTTTTGTCTACTTTATATTCCCCATGTACCGTATATCAGGAAAGGGCCTTTTACCATGTACCTCTTTATTGACCAAGTGCCACTAACCACTGGTACATGGTTTATTCATGTTTTCCTTGATAAGGTCTGATGGGTCATAGTGACAGTCAAGATAGTATACACAAACCAATGCAAAGGAATTATAATTCATTTTAGGGTGCTTTAGCTTGTATGAATAAAATGCATACTTTGGGAGACTATAAGAGCCACAATAATTTAACTTGGGTAGTGACGGTTATAAAAGAAATTCCTTTTTTTAATTGATAACAATATAAAGAATATAATGTGGTATTGTCTTCGGCGTCTATGAGGTGATTTGAAGACAGCGATGGTATTCTTGACAGTATTTCTATACAGATATCGTATAAGAAGAATATGTAGGTAGACGTAGTGTTTTAGAACAAGCTGGTGGAAGAAGGATTATGGAGTTGCATTACAATAATGGTATTGTTTAGTACTAACAAGATGGTTATACACAGAACTCCATCACCGAGAACAGGATAGCTATGGCAAGGAAAAGATTTTAGTGACTCGCAAAAAGAGTACGGGCTGCATTAAACCTGACGACAATAGTCTAGACTGTACACTAGGCATGGACGTTCGCCGGGCCGCGTGGAAGAAAGAGCACTGTCCCCGGGTACCACTGTCACCCCTTAACAGATGATGTTAGATTTAAATGCAATCTGAGAGTGGTACTCAAACAAGCTGTTTTATTTTTTGCTTGTGTTCAGGTTTTCATTTTGTCAAGACCACCAAGACTCGCTTGTACTCATTTGATGGGTATTTACACATTTAGATTGCATATGCAGCGATTTCTTATAGAAGGAATCTCTTAGTCAAGACCAAAAAGTAACTGCTAATACACATGAACTTGAGTTGGAAATTTTTGATTATAAATTTAAACAAGTTCAGTTTACAAAATAATAGATTCCAAATTATTGCTTTAATGTTTTTTTCTTGAATGGGTGCTTCTTAAAAGCGTTTAATAAATTAAATAGTGCCTTGTTTTATACTTTAAAATTATTGAAATAGTAACTAACTATACAAAAATTTACAAAGTACTTAACTGTGGTAAATGAACAACCAAAGTTTTAAATGAAAGTCTGAATCTTTCTTAATAAGCTTCTATGGCCGTCTTCAGACTAAAGTTCAGCAATGATTGACTACACTGACATTCAAGACACTTAATTTACAAAGACTTAAAAAATTAATTTAATCTCTTTGGTAAACTTAATGTTTCAGCAATAAAGCTACGATACCCTACTATGTATCCACATGATAAGAACTTCTCTTAAATTCCTCGACGGACTTTCATAAAGTAAAATTAGAAAATATAAACATTAATTTCACAAGCTACAAAACTACACAAAATAACCTTAAAAACTACATCCTTTAACTGAATTATGAAACAAATCTTTTAATTCAAAGGCATAAATGTAAATGTTATTTATTCTATCGCAAATTTACTTGAAATGGCCAGATTTATCTTAAAAGTAAAACATGTTATTTATATATAGTTATAAAAGGTGACTTTAAAAAGTCTGCTACAGATGACGGAAATAGATTATAAGACTTTTACTAAAACCGCCTCATTTTCTAAGATTTATCTGTCTCGAGATTAGTTTCCCCAGATGAAGCTAAAAACCCCATATTTTAAAAAATTTTTGTAGCGATTCGTATTTCTCATTCGAAACGACTTTTTAAGTGGAGTATAAACGTTTTTTATTTCCGTCCCGTTCAACCATTTACAATTTTCGCGTCAAACCGTCAGCGGTGCATTTTTCTTGGACTTTTCTGCAGAATTACCAATAGAGTACGGAATAGTTTGCAACCAATAATTACCACTCCATCTTGATTTTCTCGTAAATATACTTCTGGCGATCCCTCAACGTGTCTATCTCCATCAGAACAGAAATAAGCGAGCAGTCAGTCAGGCACAGAATTCGCCTTCTAACAGACAGAAAACAAGAACAAGCTATCTGGGGATATAATTTGTTTTATATAGAGGGAACATTACCGACGCAAGTATGTTTATACAGAACAAAAAGAAGATTTAATTCACCTCTCAGTTTTGCTTTTTTGCGTTTAAGTTGAAAATAAAAGCAAACGTTACCCAAGAAATGTCTAAATTGAATATTTTAATTATAGAATTAATTGCCTTGAAGGAAACACCTTTATTCGTTTCTTTTAGAGCCTATGATGCATAAAATTTTAAACAAAAACTGCATAATACAGTTTTTAGTAGAACACATTAATTTTATGGGTGTTTTAACAACATCCATTGTAGAAATGCTACACCACATAGCCATTATAAGCAATTTGTAGTTCGAGCTTATGTTGTTCCGTACGACTGCGTTCATCACTAATTGGCTTTCCTTCACATGTTATAATCTGACACGAAACATAATTGTGCAGTGATAAAGGCTTTGTTCTCATGTGCGTGTTCATGTATGGTTTGGTACCTGCTCTGCTTGAGTTGCTTTAGTTTCCTCAATGTTAGAGATACAAAGACAATGATAAAAGCCGGCGATTTACTTAGAAACGCGAAATTCGGTTTAAACAAAAGCTCTTTCTGTTTCTGATGTAAAGATTAACAAACAGGGCGTAAAAGAATTTTTAAAACATATATTTATCATGTACATCATTCTGTATAACGAATGTGAAGAATTAACCATCTTTATGGTTCTTCTACTTAATGGAAGATTTGTTTCATTTGAAAGTCTCGAGTTTTTTAGAACTTTGGATTTTTATCTTTTTGATATTATTTCGTAGCACTTACCGTTACGTTTCCTTTGGGTTTTTTTATCAAACCAGCTGTTCAGTTATTTATTTCCTGAAAAAATTACACATTAGTTACACTGAGTTCTGAAAGTAGACACTTTAGATTATTTGTAATAAACCATAAAAGTAGTGCTTTCAATGATAGATTAAAATCTTAACCTAAACAGTTAAAGCTGGTGCTACATGGTGTTGAAAACTATACTATTACAACTACCTTGTTATAAACAATTACAAATTTAATTAATGGGAAACTAAGTGATACAAGTGGAGATATTTATATAAGGTTTATTTAGAAACAGTATATTGTTTCTTCAATCCATTAAATTTCTAAAAAAATATTAAAACTAAATAGAGATATATAAAATTAAGTTTTGCTAATGGTACTTAAAACATGGGTATACCACTTCCGAAGAATAAATATGGCACGTTTTTGTACTTTTCTTTTAATACGAAATAGCTGTTTTAAGAAGTAGGTGACTTAATATACAAAGTGTAGTTTTGGTTCATACACCATAGAAATTTTGCAGAAATTATAATTTTAATTTTTTCCCGTTTTCGAAAAAATAAAAATGGCGAATTCTTTTCTCTGTTTTAACTTAACTTAATGCTTAATTTCTGATTAAGAACTTTTAATTTTTGTGTTTTATTTTTAATCTACTTGGAAGTTTTTATTCTTAATAAATAATAAGATTGTCTAGCAGTAAAAGAACGATCTAAATCTTTGAAGTCAAGCATTGTAAAAACTATTAAAGAAAGTCCATTATTAGTTACTATATTTAGTACATCAACCTAAAAACACACAGTGACCAACTGTACTCAGAATGACACCAAGACTAGCCCAGATTATCTGATGGAATTCTTCAGCAAAAAATAATGAGCCCTTTTGCAGCTTTTCTATACAAATCAAGTACTATCAAATATAAAAGATAATTAAAGCTCAATGATAAATATCACTACAGAAATTTATTTTAAGAAAGACAAATTAGTTATGATAAAGCATATATTATAGACTGTTTCATCAATCTTATTAGTTAATGTATTTTATTTTTTTTTAACGCCACAATTCTTCTCTCAGGTAATTGATAAACCTTTTACAGCATTTATGGAATACTCATTTTAGTTTCTTCTTATTATTAAACTAGGCTGTCATCTTTTCGCTGTAACCGCTATTTTATTGTTTTACAAGAGCTATGATAAGTTTGAAATTAAACGAAGTAATTTAGATGTTTGTAATCAAAATATTAAAAATGCTACATAGGTGCAACTTTTTTGTCCTGCTGTTTTTTTCACGTCTAGGTATAGTAAAGTTTGTTTGTTTTTTTAATTCTAGTATCATAAACATAATTGTGTAGTACCAACTTATTTTCTTTTGCTTTACCCATAACAACATCTTTAGACAAAAAAGTTGACGTATTATATCCATTATTTTTGATAATTTAGATAGCAATTCTGTAGGATAGGTTCTATCCTTGTCATAAATTATCTTTATTAGCTAGTTTTGAATTGTGTATTTAGATTCTTCAGGTGACAATCATTTACTACACCCCAACCCACAATGCCATTGATAAGTTGGGACTGTACAAAAGCATGCTAGAATGTATTTAACTCATTAGACCCCAGCGTTACATAAATGTAACAAAAATATGATGTTTAAATTTTCTGCGTGATAGTTTAATTATCAAACGAAGGATGGCGCTGGTTGTTCAGGTTGTGCAAAAAGTGTACAGAAAATGGCAGTAGAGAGTGCAAGGCGTAAGTGCTGCTCTTAGTAGTATAACAATTAATCAAATATTGTGCTAGGAAGAAAGTGCCTCTGCAATAGACTTTATTGACAAAGAGTAAGCATAACTCTGTTAGAATATGTAGAAAAATCATTTTACCTGCAGAATTTAATAACTAATATGCAATAAAGTATATAAATAGTATCAAAAGTGTAGTGTGCTGGTTTGCATAAACCTTGCTGTTACATATTTGTAACGCTAGGTACTAATGACAGCTTTCTTACTTTTTTAGTTGTCTTTTCGCTTTTTGTTTTCCTTTCTTTATTGATGGTTTTTCTATTTTTCTAGAATTATATGTGTGCTTATTTTACCCCATATGCTATCTACTATATCGGGACCAGATATTTCTGTACAAGAACCTTTAGATATAGTTCTTGGAGATGAACAAACAAACCCTGTTAAACAAATATTTATTGCACCTCTAGAACCAGCCGTCCTCACAGATGAAGATTCTGGAAATGATGATGAGGGAGGAGGTTTCAACAATTTGAGCAGGCGTCAGTTACTTGCAGATGCAGATGTAAGAACAGTTTATTAAAGAGATACAGACGAGACTCGTATTTAACCAAAATCATCAGATTCTAGGACGTGGATTGTAGGAGACTTTGAGCCACATGGCAGGCAATTCCCAACGGTAGATTATTCAGAATTTCAAAATAAATGTGTCACAGACTTTTCCGAAATGTTTTTTGACGAGCATATAGTATCATTCTTAGTACAAGAAACTAGAAATTATGCGCTTTTCAAGAATTATCCTGATCCGCAAGTTAATTCCAATGAAATAAAATGCTTTATTGCAATACTCATTCTAAGCGGATACAACGACTTACCCAGTAGGAGGATGTATTGGGAAAATAGTTTGGACACTAGGAATGATTTAGTGTATAACGCAATGCGAAGAAATCGCTTTGAACAGATTCTTCGGTTTATTTATATGGCAAACAATGAAGATTTCAGCCCTTCTGATAAACTGTGGAAAATAAGACCACTTATAAAAAAAATAATAGCAAACTGTCAGAAATTTTTTGTACTAGACAAAAATTTATTCTATGATGAAAGCATGGTCAAATATTACTGTAAACATAGCTGTAAGCAATTCATTAGAACCAAACCTATTCGATTTGGCTATACCTAATTGATTTCGAAATATATCAAGGAAAATCAATAAACCAAGAGGTAAAAACTGAAAAAAGTTTTGGAAAAGCAGCGGCACCATTAGTGAAAATGATTACTAATTTTCCTGGAAGCATTAAAAAATACCTTTTAGTTTCTATTTTGATAATTTATTTACTAGTCTGAACTTGTTGCAATATTTGAAGACAAATGGATATGGAAGTACAGGAACGCTACGGAAAAATAGACTGCCTAGAAATTGTCCTCTTACACCCAAAAAGAAATCTTTTGAAAAAGGACAGAGGTTACTATGAATCTACCATAAGCAAAACTGATGGAATATTGATTGCAAAAAGGCTGGATAATTCAGTAGTGTGCATAGCAACAAATACCTTTCGAATAAAGCCCGTCACAAGTGTTAAAAAATACTCTCAAAACGGAAAAAAACACATAATGGTGAATCGACCCTTTCTGTTAGCAGAATTTAATAAATATATGGGAGGCACCACAGACCGCATGGACTAAAACGTGAACCAATACAGAATTAAAATACGAAATAGAAAGTAGTATTAGCAGCTTTTTACGTGGCTGATTGACGTATCAATTAATTATGCTCGGTGTTTGTACTCAAATGAACCAAATAGACTTCCGAAAAACCATAGTTCAAGTGTACTTGAAGAGATATTCCACTGTCCCAAAGGGAACAGACAGAACGTCTTCTTCTAGTTCTAACTAGCAGAAAGTGGTGGATGAAATAAAATACGATCAATTGAACCACTTGGTCGAAAAAATTCCTAACGAAAAAAGAAGATGTGCAGAAATAAACTGTAAGTCTTCAACTCGTACACAATGCAGAAAGTGTGATGTAGGTCTCTGCATTGATTGCTTCTTGCCATTATCATATGCGGCAATAACTAAGAACATACACTGTGCTATCACTGACGCTGAAATACCTAAATTTGGTAAACTATTTGCATAAGATGTAAAAGGAAAATATTGAATTTTATCATTGTTTAAAGTTAATAAATTGTTTTGTAACCCTCTTCGCTGTTACGAAAATCATTCTCAGCTTTAGTTTTTGAATCATTCCAATTTTGTATCGTCAGCAAAACCAAGAACACCACAGGAAACAACCTCAGGTTCGCTGACGATCCCATCAGTCCCTACACGTTGTATACTACCAGATAAATAACTTTTTATTAAACTATAGATCTTCCTTTTCAATCCATAGCATCGCATTTTCTCTAGTTAAGGTCTACAAATATGTACAAGCTATATTAATACTGGAAGAGTATTTCATATTTACCAAGAGATTTAATAATTCTAGATTTTATGACTTTTTCAAAGGTCTTAGCAATGTTAAAGGTGAGAATTATAAGTCGATAATTTCCCATACCTGATTTATTTTCTTTTTTGTACAAAGGTTTTATAATGTCTAACAGAACATTTTGAACACCCTGTGTCTAGACACTTATGAATTAAGTAAGTACATATCTCATGAGATACTTCCTTTAGGGTTTCTGACTTAATTTTATCATTTTTAGATCTGAGTGAATTTATAATTTTTTAATCTCAGACTCACTTCAAGGCTAAGAGTGCATGATATCTTCCAAGTTAATATGGTCACCCAAAATGTAATCTAATAAATGCATTGATCTTACTCCAAATTAATGTAAATCTGAGTTTTTTAGCTTTGGTATCAAATATGACACGATCACTCAATTGACAACAAATGTGATATAAGTAGAAAAGGCATAACCACTGCCAATACACAATTGCAGTTTTCTATACTAAAAGATTAAATTTGATTAGTACTATAGTCAGTCTTATGGTTGTTGGTCTTCACCAGAAGAAGTTACTCAGTAGTAACAGTTGATTCTGTTCCGATTTTTCACAGGGTCATTGGGAAACGCCACTTCTAAAAGCCGAGCTAAATTACCTTAAATTTGTTAAATGACATTGGATGAAACTCAACTTGCTTAGCAAAAAGGTGACTTTCAAAGCAACAAGGCATTACTTTGTTGATGTTTTCTTTTCTGTTTCGAAAAGTTGATCTAATTGTGGCAGAGTGATGGACATCTGGCTATATAGGAAAGAATGAATTGATTTTTAAAAAAATAAACAAAGGCACTTCTATATGTTTTGATTTTTTTAATTTTACAAATGGTTTTTATTAGAAATCAAGCTGTCTAGACTTTTAGAATTAACACAAAAATACTATTCAGACTAGACTGTAGTTAAAAGCGTTGGGTATGAGTGATAGCAATAAACCAATTAACCTCATGGTACGAATCTTTTTCATCGTGATTGACTTTTCTTTTCTAAATTCTAGAAAAAGAGGAGGAAGATGTTTTGTTCTTTCATTTTTGAGCTCAGTCACTTTAGCTGCTTGAAGGCTTCTCTCCAAGTCAGTTCCGTACCACTATACTACCTGGAGTACAATACATATCATAGTTAAACGCACTGCATGCCGCGACGATGCTATGATACAACACTCCTGCTAGGCATTATCGTCTTCATCACGTCAGCGACAATAGCTCTGCTGATAGACTGCCCTGAAAGCCAGCTACTAACTATTGTCGACTAACTCTACCTTACCATCCAGACCGCCAGACCCATCAGACAGAACATACTAATGCTTCACATCGTAACTTACAAGACGTTGGTAGTGCCGAAATAACTACTTGTATCACGCCAGGTTACTCTCGTTGCCATTTCAATCACTTAATACTCCATTAAAATAAAGAGCAGCAAGCTACTAAAACTGTCTCTGGTGCCCCCGTGGAAGCTGAAAATCAATTTCGAGCAGTCAATCAGAAACAAATATAATGTCGGAAATTACCTCAAAATGATTAAATATATTCAGTGAGCAGTAAAGTGCTAGCTATTTCAATTCAAGTTCAGAGTAGTTCATTCTCGTAAATATACAATCCAAAATAACAAAACTCCCTAATCTTAGAGCATTTCTGAAACTGCAGCCCACTGTCTTTATAGCTAAAGGTCTGATGGTGACACACTTACTAACATCACATGCTTTCGTACGAATTTTTCAAATAAAAAAACGATTGTTTTACTGAAAAAAATTAAACAGCCAGCAACGCTAAAGGAGTTTGCTATAAATAGTTCTGACGTGACTAATTCAAAATCAATTTGTCGGTTTATCCATCGCTTTTTCGAATACCTGTATTTTGACATTGATTTCTTGAAACTAACTTCCCACATTTATGCAAATTAATTTTTAAAATTCTCTAAATTGTTGAGACCTCTCTCTCTCTCTCTCTCTCTAGGTTATCCTACATGTAGTAAAATATCTAAGGTATCTATTAAGATTTGCAAAACTTGAATCAAAGATATTTTGCTTTTTATTTTACATGATTAGATGACAAAATTTTACCTGAGAAGAAACAATGAAGAAATTGCTAAATAAATTTAAAGTATTGGGTTAATGTTACTGCAAAATATAAAATAAAGATACGGTGCGATAGAATACCTTCGAACGTCGTTAAATATAAACGTGAGCTTTCAAAGATTCCAGCACACTTAATGCTTATCTTGTTGGCCATTAACGAAACTGAAAGTTCGACAATAAATATTTATATACAGGATGGTTTCGAAATTCTTTTTAAAGATAACGCTATTTACCTATCATAGTATGGTAATTATGGCAACGATAAGTTTTAGGAAGAAATTTTTCAGTTAGCATTTATCCAAACACCAATTAGTGTAAATAATTCAGACATTTCGGAAGATTACCGTGTGAATACTATTAAAAAGGTAAATAAAATTTGCTATCTTTTATTTATAGTCAAATTAACTATTGTAATCCTTTAATTATTTATTAAAACTGACTTTAACTTGTAAACACGTGAGTTATATATTTGAAAATGCCACACACGTAAGTAAGAAAAAAAATCGATGTTAAACAAGATAACAGAATCAATTACCAAGATAATTAATAATTATATTAACAAACTAAAACTTCACACATTCGTTTCCTGAACACGCTCTAATTACTGAAACTGACATTTAAATTTATTGCAGTTGTGTAAATTCACCTGTTTCACTATAACGTCCTCAGAGAACTTTCATTTCAAAGTTTTTGATAAGGTGAAAGAGCAACGCATTCAAGCGTTTGCAAGCTTTAATAGCATGAGAATTAATAAAAATAATTTACCCTTTTGTTACGTTATTTATCTCATAGCTTCAAGAAGGATGTCAATTAGTATCTACTAATATAAAAATTCGAAATGGTTAAAACTCTATTAGGCTATTAGTAAGACACCCTTTATATTTATGTATAAATAAATATGTGCCATCACATGCCTGCCTTGTCCAGAAAATTATGTTTATGTGATGATAATATATTCATACGGGCAGTTCGTAGGAGGCGAAGACTTGTAGTTGTGTATTGTCTTATTGTCACCCTGGACTGGGTCGTAGCTTACGTGCCTTGTGCTAGGTATTTTTAGTTTTCTTGCTGGTGTTAACAAGGTATTTAGTTATTATAGCGTTTGTATGCAGATATCTTTAGCTTTTGTTGTACATTTTGTATTGAAATTACGATTCAGTATTTCGGTGTATGATTACATACGAGACAAAGCAACAAATAAACCTTTTAAAGAATAAAACGCTTAATACAGTTCAAAAAAAAGGAGAAACGTAATGAATTTACAGGAAAGTTTTATTAGACAACCATCTTGTAAACGGCTATATGAATACAATTAAAAGAATACGCTCCGAGCGAGTTTATACTTTTAAATTGATATAATCGCTTCATTCGAGTCCAAACTTGCGGCGATATTTTAAATCACTTGGAAAACGTCCCTAATTTACACTTGTATTGCTTTAAACAAGCCATCATTTGAAAGTAGGGGACGAACCCTAAAATTCTTAGAAATGAGAAAAAATAATTCTCTCGAACCCTTTCGTCCAATTAAATACTAAAAGAATAATTACCAACGACTGCATTCTTTAATTTCTAAATGAAATTTAGACAAAGTTCGAGATAAAAAAAGTTCCTCACTTTGAAGTAAGGGTAACAGACCTAGAAATTAGTTTTGCTTTAATTCAGAACATTTATTTTGCTACAGAGGATTACTCTATATCATAGAATTTTATTTTTAGACTTCCTAATTAGATCTTAGAATTAGTCAAAGGGTAATTATTCAAAATATAATTGCTTCACGAATTTTTAACCCATGTGTTCTCGATTGGATTTTCCGATGTTGCTAAAAAAATCATTGTTTGTACCTTTAAACGAGATACGGATAAAAAAATGACTGAAATGTAACATTGGGATTTAATTAAAGATGCAGAAACCACCAGGATTTAAAAACGTTTTCATTTTGAATTTTTCATTGCCGAACATGAAAGAAGTCTGTTGTCCATTAATGTTTGTTACTTTTTTACATTACATCTCTAACTCTCTTTCTTGTTTTTAAAATTATCTGCATTTTAGAATCATTTCCCCATACAGTTCAGATTTAATCTTAAGTGAGAATCTATTGGGTTATTGCGAATCGACTAAAGCCGACGAAAAGAAACACATATCTTGTTAGAAAAAGTTATATAGATTATGAAGCTTGGTCCAAGTGGAATTAGAGAAATATCGGTCAGAATCTTTCCAAAACAATAATTATACGTTAGGCAATTGAAGAAGACGCGGTTTAGGCAGTTTGGGCACCACATACTACCTAACAGTCACTATCCAAACTATGATTAACATCAAAAACTGCTATTTGTACTTTGTAAAAACAGTAGTGCTACATTCCTTTGTGTTGTAAATAAAACCTAAACTTATTAGGCTCTGAAGCTATTAATCTTGGATACTGATATGCTGGATTTCTATATAAGAGTAAACAGTTATATGGAATTACTGTAATATAGCAACATTGATAATAGTTGATATTAAGTTTAATTAGATTAGTAATGTCCTACCTTTGTTTTAGAGATACTTATAAATGGAACTGGGAATCTTGGACCCAAGCAAACTGAAAATAAGAGCCTGAACAGCACTAAAACTTCTGAAAAAAGCCTGTTATATTTCAAATTTAAATTTGGCATTTATAAATATAGAAATTTGGAAGCCTAGAAAAGCTTTTTGCTAGAAACATAAAGTTCAGAACAATGATGAATTATTAAAGAGTAGGGAAAAAAGCTAAAGTAGGCAAAAGCATTTTTAAAAACAGCTACTTATGTGAAATTCAAGAAACAAGACATTTTAGTTGCTGTAATCGTTGAAAATCTCTTCTTAAAACTGAAGTGTCTTGAATATTTGAAATATGCACCTTGCCTACAATTCCAATTCTCCTTATAAGTAATCCTTGAGCAGTTTTCATTTTCTTAAATTTTTTTTTTTCGGCAATTAACATTTCCTTGCTTTTGGTAATAAGTCATTTCAAAGAAAAATGCAGAAGAAAGAAGACATTGAATGCTTGCACGTTCCTTATCAAGCAAAAAACTTTGAGTGTCTTAATATTCCTTTCTAATGCTTTGGTATTATCAAGCAGGCTTTTAATTTTCTCATTTTTGTTCAATGAATGTTAAGTGTGCAAATTAATAGAAAATTAAAATGACTTTTTTGATGTCAAAAACTTTATTAGAAAATATAAAACTGTCGTTTTTATAAAGACTATAATGAATAACTAAGCATGTTAATCAGCTTTCTTGATTGTGGCCCACTTACATTGCTTACTGTACGCCTGGAGTTCATGTTGAGAATCGAACTTCAGCTTCTTTCTAAGTTTTTCAATAGTTAGAAGACGAAGATTGGAAATCATTTTGCTGCCAAAACTGAGAAATAACATTTTGAAATCATAAAACATGCCCAAATCTGTGTATCCTATTTTCTTGGGTGTAATCTTTCTGACCATCATTCTTCCAAGTCTGAATATGAGATGTAAATCGGCACTTTAAGGAAGTTAAACGACAAGTTAATTCTTAATCAGTTTCTTATATGTTGGTCACATAAATAGAGGGACTTTCTTACCGACAACTGCTTTCTAAAGATGCATTGAATAAAAGTCGAATAGACTTTTTCTCGCTACTTAAGGTTTACTAGTTTATTTTCATTTCAGAATGACCAATTTGAACATCTGTCACAATAGTAAAGTTTGATTTTTGATCAATTTTAGTTCTTGCATTTGGATCTTAAAAACAATTCAAGTACTTCTAGCTAAGAGGGTGTCATACGAGTCATTGATTTTAACTTTTTTATTTTCACCAGGTTGGTTAAATTCCATTTAATAATTAAGGCAGCAATTGAGGGTTTTACTACCAATCAAGGGAAAAGACAAAAACGCGGTTTATTTTTCTTACATGTACATGTTGCTTTTAGTTTTTTTATTGACTTAGAATCTTTATATCGTGTGTTCAGTAAGTCTCGGAATCCCAATCAAATGTAGAACTACTAAGGTTCTTTGTTTCTTAACGTATCAGAGCTTGGAGTTGCGACCCACAAAGAGATTGCCAACGTCTCTGCAAGCAGTAACTTGGTTACAAACTTTTCTTTGACTCGTTTTAGGGTATGCTGTACTTATACCAGACATCCGAGTTCTTTGGCAATCTGACTCCCCAAGTTGGTTTGGCAAGAAAATGACAGTATTATAGCAAGGTACTTGAACTATCATGTAATAGCTCTTCTTGTAGATCAGAAAAAGTCTGCGATAATAATAGTCAAAAATATACTTAATACAATTTTTGACAAGCAACTTACTGAGATTTTGACCATGACACTTACCCAACTAGATTAGTTATCTGATATGTCTGATTGGTTCCTTCTCCAAGAGTTTGGCAAGTTGACAATTAGGTCGAATCAGATTAGAGTCAATTTGCCTACTGACTAATAGCCAAGTTCTGTATACAAATATGCTGTATACAAGTAGTACAAAGCTGTAAACGTTAAAAGATATCAAACTGTTAATTTACACACAATGAAGTAAAAGCCTTATCAAGAAATGAAGAAAGAAAACACCTTGACTCCACTTAGTTATGCTAGTACGTACATTTTACATGCAACCATTTTAAGGAAACCCAATAAACTCTTTTATTTCTTTGCAAATCTTATTTATTTATAATATTTATTATTTACTTGACTCGATTTGACAGTGTTGGTCAGCACGCATTTGTAAGCCAGCTTTGCGCAGAGCATAATTTACTAGGTCATAGATCACTAAAAGAAAGAAATTTGGTGCGGTTTTGTTCAAGGTTTGGGATAACTCATACTTGCACAAATCCAAAGAGAAGGTTGACCGACTAGATTCGTTTATGTCTTCGAGCAAGAAAAAAATCGCAACGATCATGTCCAGAATGCGACCAAATTCATGCCATTCTGTGCACTAAACCATAAGATCTGGTTAATTGGCTGAATTATATGGAAAATGCATCGGACTTCACGCAGTCTAATTGCAGCAAGCTAAGTAAAACCAAACCACAAGGAGCAAAACCAAACTCGTTAATCTTATAGTGATGAGGTCATAGAATTGTGACCTGTGAATGAATAATACACTGCAATATAAGCGCAATAAGAAGATTAGTCATTGTATTGTTTGCACATAATTCTATTAGAATAATTACCTGTGATGAAGAACGAGAGAGAAAAAAAAGCTACCCTTACCGCTCTGCGACTCAAAGTTTTCCCACCTTGGATTTCTTCTGCAAGTAAATGAAAAGCGAAAGAACCTTGTGCCGACAAGCCTAAACAGTTCTAAAGGTAAGCCTGGCCTAACCCTAGATTGGTAATCTTTGCTAGATTCTAAATAGATTTAGAGCACAGAAAATATTACGACAAAAAATTATAAGGTAACGCATACCTACTGACGAACCATTAAACCTTAAAAGTTGGAAACTACAAGCTGAAGAAAGATAAGAAAATCCTATCCGTTCTACCATTTGGATCAAATATATCCCTATTTTGAGTGCAAACAATAGATATAAGCAAGATTCGGATCTTTCGAACCCTAGCCTCTAGATCTAACCATTTTTGCAATTTTTTTGTTCCATGTTTTGCTTGACCTTCTGCATCTTGGTTTCCTGTCTAATCCTGCTTTTCAGCTTTCATTATGTCATTATCTTGCATCCTGATAATATGTCCAGACTGTTTATCTACGATTTTACTAAAGATTAACTCAGATTTTATCTACCAGATTTCCGTGCTCATTATTTTGTCGAGTCTAGTTACTCTTCAGTTTTTTATTCAAACTTCTTTGCTTTTAGAAACGACCATGATTTCTGTTTTATTATCATTAAGTTCCATCCATATTCCGCCAAGGTTTGTTTCTATTATTTTGACAATGTTGCACGTCTTTCGACTCTTTTCCTTTTCTTTAAGTAGTTCTTTTGTTTCTTGTCAACTTCTTGTTATTGTGTAATTTGAAATACTGCACAATTTATCGTTTCTTCTTTTTAAAAAAGTAATTACAATACACAATGATTTTACCCCTAAGTTTGGAAGAGTATCGCATATTATTCCGAGTTCTACAAAACCGTAATTAAATGCACATTTTGACTGCTAATAAATTTTTTTTCTTTTATGCAAAATACATAGTATTACCATTTTCGAATAGCTTTCAGGCGGTTTAAGAGTTTGTAAATAAAGAAAAAATGCTTGACAGCGTTATAATTTATAGTCGATCATTAAATGGTAATTAATAAAATATTTGTTTTGAATAATATTTCACAACAAACGAAAGCAAATAAACTACAAGGTGGTCTGAAGGACATAAAAAAAGTATAGCAATCTTTATCATTTTCTGAAAAATGTTTTTTGAATAAAAATAAGGCAAATCTAATTAGCATTAGATCTTCCTTTTAAATTCTCAGGGTTGACAATCTGATCATATCTGAAGTATGTATGTTAATGTGAATGTCGGTCCGCTATGATATATGCCTTGTAATCGGCATTATGCATGCGAGGAGCTCTGTGCAGTCACAACACATCATTCATATTGGCATTATGTGTATTTTATTATAATAAAGTTTTGAAATGGCCTTCGACTTCTGAATTACAATCGTTCTGTACGAGTTTTGCCAACTGTTATATATGTTGAATGATTTCTGAATCCTATAAAGAAAAAAACGGTATGTTGGCGTTTAACGCGTTTTTATGCTTTCGAACCCCCTTAGGGAAGAAATCGATTGATACACACACACACTCGCTCACACACAAGATAAAAAAACAAAGAAAGAGATTTACGTGCTTGAAAAGCACAAACCTTCAATTAAAATCGGAAAAATAGGATTTGCAGGTAGCAAAAGTAATTGATTTAAATTTTAGGTTTACTCTAGTTCTTAGTTTTTTCAGTAAAGTATTTTTCAAATTCTTCATTAAAAGCCTTATATCGTAATTACTTACTTTGTTTTATAAACCTTAGCTCTCCTAATGAACAAGACTCGCTGCAAAATTGCAAGCCGTTAATTAACTGTTATTCAATACGTTCGCTCGCGTTTTGTTTACTTTGTAATCAAATGCATATAAGACTACATGCACGACTTCTATAGTCTATCAACAACATCTTATCAAAATTTGTTTAATGATGAACTCGAAATCTCCAACGCTCTATTTTTAATAAATTGCAAAACTAAAACTAGTTTCAGTTAGCTAGATCCTTTCGAATATGAACCTTGTGGCTCTTCGTGTTTAGTATATAAAATACCGAAAAAGGATCTTAAGTACGCCAAAATTGATGTCTGATGCAAGATTAGTCAAAATATCGTTAGAATATGCCTTAATGCCAAATATTCAGATTTCAAGTATCAAAAAGTTTTGTTCTACGATTACGCAATCAGAATTTCAACATTAAATGTGGCAAGATAAATAATTACAAGTCTATCGTTCAATAATTAAATCTTCACCAAAACAGATTTTCAGGCACAATTACTTAAATTATCAAAGTCTAAAAGAAAAGTCTTTGAGAATACGGTACAGGAAAAATATGCAACGTATGTATTTCTTATGAAAGTTTGCGCGACACTATTGCCAGTTGTGTGATAATATAAATGCATCAAAGTGTTGAACTGTAGCATAAAAGACTTTTGGCAACCCCGTTGCTTATAACAACCTGTACTATATTCTCAAAGTCAAATACATAGTAGAGTGGATGATATGTAGTGACAGCATTCTCATCATCACTTTGACAGGATCACTTAAAGCAAGTTTCCTTTAATACAAGTTAGCTTTCTTACAAACTCTAGAAAAAGATCTCTTTCTGTCTTGAATTGTTTTTGGTTTAAAAAAGGGACTACTAAACTAGATTTGTGTTCCACCAAATGATATTTCAATGACAATATTATCGTTCTTAATACCAGTTTGAAAAAACATTTGGTTCAAGGCAAAAATTATATTATATTATAAGTACAGATGTGCTACGTCTCCTCGTTATCAGAACTAGTAGGAAAACATTATTATGACAAACGGAGAGTTGGTCAGTCTTGATAAGAAATCTAATTGCAAATGCAACACCTGCCACCCACCTAATTGATTGATAGAGAGCCACAACATCTTTCGATTGCGCCAGCGCACCTTCCTTTGGACACCCAAGGATACAGATAAAAACCGGGTTCCCAGAAAAACTGATTTGGTAGATTCAAGGACTAACCCCGAGCCGACTATTCTTACTAATGTTTTACCATGGTTTTCTTTAGGGACAAATTCTGGAACAGTGTTCTTCCACGGACAACCAGTTTCCTCTCCATACGAACAACGAAGAACTGCCAATCACATCGCGCTCGTGATCATCCTAGTAGCCTCGACCCTCTACAATACAGCTGCCACCGGACTACTACAAAACTTCAAACTTGTACCCGTACATCGCAAAGACTAATGTATTTATTGTTACAGTGGAAGAAGAATCGGATTCTTACAAGTTGTAATGCAGCAATGAATTTTTCTTATTTATCATCATGAAGCGACACGGGGTGCTCTGGTCTCAGGCTACTCTCCCCATTTCCCGGGTTTGGATATCCAAGCAGTCTGAGCATTATTACAGCTGCTAACAGGCAATGACAGTATGTAGAAAAGACTATTTACAACAGCCATCAAGTTGTTCACGATCTCCATGTTAGTTCTGCAATGAAAAATCGAAGGTTACCAAAATCACAATGCACAGTACACCTGTCAGCTTTCAAGTTCAAGCACAGTTCAGAAACGTAAAATACCGTTTTCTACCACACTATCCAAGTCATCATAATTCAATTTTCCACGAGTACGTAAAGTTCCGTTCCGCTATGCTAGCTGGAAGTTTTTCATAACTCAGTGATAAAGACTCATGGTTGCTTGACATTGATACTCTATTTCCGATCCACCATTCGTGATTACCATTACAGCAAAACCAGCGACTTTCTTCACCGGTGATGGGTACACCACTAAGGCGCGAATACTGTAGGTTGGCCAGTGTTATACGTTGTGAAGACAAAACTCTGTCTGTTTACCATTCACCACTACTGATTGTGAGTGCAATTTGCCACCTTGCTGGCTAAAGTCACGAGGCTTTCGATTCTACGCTCAACCTTAGTTTCGGGTTCGTCCGGCTTTACCATACGGCCCAAAAGAACGATGATGCTACAAAAAAAAACATTGTCTACAGCCACCAGTGTTGGATTCTTGGGCTTCCCAAGAGGTCTTTCGATGGACACATGTTTTAGGGCTGAGATCATCACTCCGCAGATCGATTCCGTTGCATCTGTTATCTCTTGTGTGGTAGTGTCCTCATTTCATCCAGTAGTACTCAGCCGCGTCCTTGTGACTGCGCTTGTGGTTCTCCAGTTCACCACGAATTACTATACCACTGGCCGAAGAGAACAGGATCCCTTTACAGTCTAGCCACTTTCAATAACTAAATTAACTTTGACAATGATGATAAGACTGTTGACCGACAATGAGAATAGACCAAGAAATAGCATCTATTTTTACTGAGTGATCTATTGGTCCTCACTGCTAAAATGGTGTACGTTATTTCTCTCCTAGACACTATTTGTTGAAATACAATTTGTGTTTCATTTGAATAATAACCAATACAAATCTTCTGGAAATAAATAAATAAAAATAAAAAGTAACAAATAGATCAATAAACTAAGTATAGAAAAACAAAATAAATGAAATAAAAACAATCACAGATTCACTTTAAATCATGATACCTTGGTAAAGAAACAGAAATACGAAGACATACAACTTCTAGCAGTGGCGATGTTAACCATTATTGCAGGTGATGATTGTCTAAAAGCTTCAGCACAAACAGAATCGATATTTTCTAAAGTGAAATGAAGTTAAGAGATGTTGCCCTGTTTATTATGCATCAGCAAGGTTTTGAAGAATTTTGTTTCCTATTTATTTCAAAGTTGCTCAATTTTCAGTTCTCGAACCTATTTATAGAAGACACTTATTTGGTGCCAAACTAGTTCAACGAAAGGAAAGATTGTTCAAGTTGTCGCTCCTTTAATCCTAGCTATCCGGCGATCTCGGCATTCCGATGCTGAATCACTTATTCGTTTTATTTAGATTCTAAAGACTTAGGACTTTTCTTGAATTTGTGGTGTAATGTCACGCTGCCCACATCAATGGGTTGCCGGTGTGCATTCGGACTTCTAGAGGTCTACCCAGCTTGGGTGACATGTGGTGGTTGCGGCTTCCCGCTCACCTCATTGGCAGTATTGAAGAAAGATCTCATACTATCACCATCCTATCACGATGACTGTCTCTTGTGTGACTACAGTAGTTAACGGAGGCAAGGTCATCCCTGAATCTGTGGTTTTCACCAGTTTTACATTAACCTGACACATCTGAAGTGAGCAGTCAACTCAAAGTTTTCGTTACTTAGAGCTTTTGACTTGCCTCCTAATTAGGATTTTGATTTTGATCAAACGCCGTGATCACAACAACGGTCTTTCATCAATGAGATCTTCATCTGTGTTCGGTATCCACCTTTGTCGGGCAGCGGGTTGCTCATTTTCAGTAAGTCTATAGTCTAAATCAAATAAGAATAAAGCGAAGGAAATGATAGGGACAGCTTGACCTTCATCATCATTGGTTAATAAACGAGTCCGTTTTACACAACATTAACATGCTGATTTTATTGAATACCGTGTTACCAGATGTACGAAAGTAAATTACTTATAGTTACATAAAAAAAATGTTTTATGATATATATCTGATAAAACAATTTTTTAGTAATGTTTATAACTGAAAAATATATAACGTACTTTTCATAAATGCCTTAAAAATAGATGATAAGACAAACCTAAAAGAAACGGAGACGTAACAACGTTGGCTTTTGTGAAGATGTAATATAACCACACTTTTTCCTTCTTGCTTGGTTAGGGTCAGTTAGCCTGTTATTCTAATTTTGTCATTTTACGTCTTTTTTTGGTATTGCTGTTATTCTTTTATTTATATTAAAATAGTTTTTTTAAGAGCTCATTAAACTCAGCGTATCGTTATACAGGTAATTATAATTTGAATTATAACAACCTAATGATCAAAATATCAATGCAATATTTCAGGTTATATTTGCGATTATGGCTGAAGTTTTCAAAAATGCTAAAGGAAAACACGTAAAAAGTGGTCAGAGACTTATGGCTTACAATGTCTATTTAAAACATTTACAAAACAACAGTAAGACTTGGTCAGTCAAGCAAACATCGGCTGAAGTTGGGATCGGACAGAATACGATGTGGAATATAATTAAACAAATGGAAGCTTCTGGATTGGTACGATCTCCTAAGAAAACTAGGGAATCAAAAACATGTTTTAAGAAACTTGAAGACTTCGAGAAATCTGCCATACGAAGACATGTACATTGTTTTTATTTTCGAAATGAAGTTCCAACTGTAGGAAAAATACTACAAGCTGTTAACAAAGACGATTCATTACCAGATTTTAGTTATTCAACATTACATAGAACGTTATTAGAATTAGGATTCAAATATGATAAACGAACAAGAAAAACGATTTTGATTGAAAAGCCAACTATTGTTTTGTGGAGAAGAAAATATTTAACTGCTATTAAACAATACCGAGAAGAAGGAAGAACGATTTATTACACAGATGAAACATGGGTTAATGCAGGACATGTGGGAAACAAAGTTTGGCATGATACTACCATTAAAACTGCCAGACAAGCATTATTTGAAGGCCTTTCAACTGGAATCAAAGATCCATCAGGCAAAGGAAAGAGGTTAATAGTTGTTCACATCGGTAGTGAATCTGGCTTTGTTGATGGAGGACTTCTAACTTTTGAATCCAAAAAGACAGGTGAGAACTGTATTGTTTTTGTATGTTTTTTATTACAATAAATTATTTGAATGTTTGTAGGTGATTATCATCAAGACATGGATGGAGATGTTTTTAAAATGTGGTTGGAAGGGATGCTACCTAAATTAAAACCTCATTCGGTCATTGTAATGGACAACGCCCCTTATCATAGTGTTAAAGCTGATAAAGTACCCACTCGGAATTGGAGAAAAGATCTGATTATTGATTGGCTTCATGGCAAGGAAATTACACCAGGCGATAATTTATTGAAATTGCAATTATTAGAATTGGTAAAACAGTATGTGTTATCACATCCAACACCATATGTCATCGATGAACATATTAAAAAGAGTGGAAGATTAATTTTAAGATTACTACCGTATCGCTGTAATCTGAATCCTATTGAGCTAGTACGGGCTCAAGTTAAGCAACATGTTGCTGTTAATAATCGAACGTACTCTATCGAAGAGGTAAAGCAACTCTTATGTGATGGAATTGCTGGTGTAACTGCAGAAAAGTGGAATGATTGTGTCAATCATGTAATACGTGAAGAAAATCATATGTGGGATTTAGACGGAATAACAGAACAAGTGGTTGAGAAAATTGTGATAAATTTACAGTCGGAGAGTTCTAGCGAGGAGGATTCTGCTGACGATGATATGGAGGTAGAGTGATTACCAGAAGTATAAATACACAAACAGCAAAATGGATGCACTATTGTTATATACAGTACCTACAACTCCTGCTCCTTAATTAAAATATGTTTTGTAATTATTGAATTGACTTGTACTACAGGCTTTTTACCTTTTTGTTTATGTAAAAACTAAATAAATAAACATTTACATGTTAACTCGTAACTTCCTTTGCTTCGTAAGAGGTATATACTTATGAGGTTATTCATTATACTTTGTCATTATAAAAATCTACTGTTTCATTTATTCATAGTTCGTCAGCTATCAATTTAATGTTCCAAAATGCACCTTTGTATATTATCACTTCTTTTTTTTTCGTTTCTTTTACTTTATTACGTAATTCAGTTTATCTAGATTTTCCAGCTTTATAAGACCATAATAAGTCCAAAGTATAATTTCGTTTAGATCTCATAATCTCCAGATTATATACGTGCTCAATTAAGAGCGTTAACTGTAATACAAAAATAGTAAGCAATGGGATTTTTCTTCTAGGATTACCTATAAGTCTATTAATATATGAAAATTTTCCCTGTACATTTTTACTGTATCTTCAAAACCAAACAATATATTAACTGGAAAATGAAATCTAAGCCACCCTGTATATTAATTATTGCAAATAAAAGTAACAATTGCATTGTAAGGAAATTCTATCCCTTCTGGAAATGTATTAATAAAGTAATTTAGTAACAATAATTAAAAAAAATAATAAATAGGATAAACTTGATCTTTCCTTACTTTGCATATTAGTTTAATATTGAGAAACCTATAAAAAGCGGAAATTGCGAAGTGATATCGTGTGAAGAAGGAAACGGTTAAAATAAAGGAAGGAAGAAGAGATCATATTTATGCGTGCACGGCAGCGGGACTCAACAAAGAAGACACCTGATGTGGGAAACAAGCAAGGATGAATGAAACCAAATATTTTACTTTTAAAAAGGTATTTTAATTCTAGGTAGACTGACCACAAAAACTAATATTTACGACTGAGAAAATTGGGGACTTATAATAAAATTATACTGGTTTATATTTATTACCTGGACATTTCAGCCCGGGGACGACGCAGTTAAAATGGGCCGAAAAATAATTTTGCGCAAAATGAAATTTGGCACTAGAGTTCTTGTATTACATCGAATAGTTTAAAATTGATGATGTCGTTGTTTTAAGAGAATTACAGGTTTGAGTTAATTAAAAAGTTTTATCACTCATCAATTTACGTCCACATACTTTATTCATTGGATTTGTTTATGTGCGTTCGTGACCATAACATTGCTGTGAATGGTAGTGGGTGTATTTTCCAGACACACTTGGTGGTTGTAAATATTTGCATTGGCTATATTGATGAATAATTCTTTCTAAGTAATTTCCATATTTTTTAAATATTCCGAAACGCTATAAACATTTATATGGAATTCTACTGCATAATAAGAATTTATTTCAGGCTTCAGTTTTGCATAATGCATTGAATAACAAATAAATAAAGCTTTTATTTATGGTTGAATGCAAACAATAATAATTACACAGTTTTGAATTTATAATTTTATTGATTCTTCAGAAACATTTATCATGTATCGATTTATGTTTTAATATGCGAATCAATAAATAAATAATGTAAAATTATGAGTAAATCGAGTCTTAAATTAAACTCATTAAATGCAGCGGTTACCTAATGAGGTCAAATAATGGAAGAAAATAACGCAATAAATCGGTATCCACACAACAAATCATTGCACAATTTATTTCTAGGAGTATTAATCTCAGAAATTTATTGCAAATTTAATGCAAATTTAGAATGGTAGACTATGTACCCACTGTATGTGTGTATACGTCTGTTGTATAATTAGACAAATAAACCGAGTTCTAATCTAAACAAATGTGGTTACGCTGAATAGTTTTCTTAAGCCGTAAAAACATGTGAACTGTTGGATTTTACAAGTTTAGGAAATGAGAGGAGAATTCTTTTATGTTAATTATAGCTGTAAGGTTTATTTAAGTGACGACAATTAAAGCCAATATAACTTTTTGACTTGAAGATATTCTTTAGTCACAACTTTTTGATTTATATAAAAACTAGACTGATTTAAATTATGAAGAAAGCGGGATAAATTAGCAAAATAAATACAATACAAAAAATTAATTAAAACAATCACCACTTTCGAGTTAAAACTAAAAGAAAGCAATAAATTAACTAATTAAATTTTATCATAATCACAGACTACTTAAATCAAACGTCGACTGAATTTAATTTACATTAACCTAAATAACAAAAAATTTTTATTATAGGTATACATATTATTTTATTTGTTATTTCCAAAACTCTCGAAAGTTATTACTTTGGGAGGGAGGGTCAACTCATTGAGTAACTATTTACTCTTCAGAGTAAACAGTACGTCACGGTAATCATTTTAAATATTATGTCTGAGCAATAGACAGTTTACACAGCACCAATCAACGATCTGTTTCTGATGTATCTACCGCTAGCAAACATTATTAGACCAGCTCTTCAATAGCATCTAGTGATCTAGCCTTTCAGTGTCGATGAGTATTAGCATAGAGAACCATAATCAGCCTCAACATTAACGCAACGTGACGAATCAATACAGATGCTATCGTACACGCCGGTTGTTGTTAAATATAAATTGTATTATTTCGATAAGAATTCCGTTAAAAACAAAATAAGCCAAAATAACGTGTAAGGTGAACAGTGAATACTTAAGTTCTGTAACAAACAAAATGTCCTTTTCGTCGAATTAAAATTGAAGGTACCATTACCGTAGGTTTATCTTCTAAAACCATTTATTAAATAAAATAAATAGAAATTAAGAAGAAAACTATAATATTTATAATAAAGACTGTCATTACCATTCGTCTAACAACGTGTTTTGACTTACTACCATCTTACCAAGCCTTGATTAAATTGACTGAGTGTGGCTGCTCAGTTAGGTGGTAACGCATAAATTAATTAATGTAGGTACGCTTTGCAATACGTAAAAAAAGCTGCAAGGTCATCATGCTATCAAAAACCTATCGGAATAAATGGTTACAGAGGGAAGTTAATGTGACCTTGTAGAATCTGCCTTTCTCAATTCTGTTCTTATTAAAAAAAACTTTTAATATGATGTATTATTGAATTTACATCAAGCCCTAGCCGAAATATGGTTAGTTTCATAACATATGTACGTATGGAAGCTTTTTCCCAAAAAAAACACGTCTTTAGATTAACTACATTTATTTTCAAAAAACGCTGAGCAGGTAAGTTTTTGGATATTTTGGCATTTTAAATCAAAAGTTCCGTGGACGTACCAAGGATTTATAGCTGGAAAAATTATCTTTTCCAACAAGAATTGTTAAATATCTTCTACGCAAAACTGGCCGCTAATTAAAGGTATTTTTCAACCTTTTCCAAAAAGGAAATCTTTTAAAATACTTCTAAAGATAATTTAACTTTTTTGTAATAATAAAGATTTTCTTCCTTAGATCTTCGGTATTAAAATTCAAAATGTTTTTTTGAATTTTGTTTAAGTACGCTACAGCAACGTTTTTACCACTAGTAATATCATTAGTAGTAGTAGTACCATTAAAAGAGCTTCTCCTTGGCTTAAATTTTGCTGCCGCCTTTTGCCTTAGTAGTAAATTCAACAAACTTCACTTCAATTTGCTTTTGTCAGAGTTTGTTTCATTATAAATGTATAAACAATCATCAACTATGCGTTTGCCCAGATTCTCTTATTCATGGTATGACTAACCTTTTCAATTCTGTGCAGAACTTACACCAAACCGGACTAAAATCGAAACCTTTAAAATGTAGTTTTCTACTAAATGTAAGAGAAGTTAAAATTTTAGATCATGTAGTGCCAGAAATCTAATTCTCATCCGACCCCGATAATCACAAAGCAATTTCCAGTTTCCATATTGCTACAACGGTCAAGAAAGTTTAAGATTGTTAGTTTAGCTAATTATTACAGAAAATTTCTTCATAAAGTTTTTAGAATCGCTGGTCCATTACATGGAACTACACAAAAAGGCAAACCCCTCAAATAGAGCCCAGGAGAAAAATCAGCTTTCAAAACTCTCACACCCAAATAACCTTCTGGGCCACTTCTTGTACACTTCAACCCGGTAATTCTAAAGAAAATACACGTAGACAGCTGAGGAACCGGATTTGGCGACGTCCAACAACAGAAAACCGATGGTAGGATGCATTCTACCGCCTACGTCTCTCGTAGTCTGGCCAAAGCAAAGAAAACTTATACAATCTTGGAATTAAGAGGCACTCGGAGTAGTTTAATGTTTAACCATAAGAAATACAACACGAAATCTGACAAGATGGGCAATCAAACTAATAATTCGAGTACATCACAGTCCATAAACAGGGATCAGCTGATTGTTTGTCACGTAATCTAGTTAACACTTCTACGGTTAAAGATGAAGAGATACCAACATATCTTTTAAATAATACAGATTGAAGTAATGCACAAGAATCAGATCCAAAGTTAAACAAATTGACTCAAACGCATCCTGAGTCAGTAAGCGTTGGCCAGAAAAAAAAGAACAAAAGTTTATTCTTAGAGAATAGAGTGTTGTATAAATGCAATGCAAATCTAATTTTTAGTAATCCCTTCTCAGCTAAAACACTGGATTTTATTTTTACGTCACATTTGCAGATCTTGAATTTCCTAAAAATTACCTCAAAATTAAAAAGAGCTAATTATCGGGATGCTATGCTGAAAGGTATTGAAAGTTTGTGAAAGCTTGCCCAGACTGTCAAGCAAGAAAAGACCAATTACATTTCAAGCTAGCAGGATTCTTACAGCGTGTACAAGTTTCCTTACTGTTCCTTCGCGTGGGTATCAACTTGCTAGGACCTTGAGAAGAAGTGGGCAAAAACCAAAGCTTTGTAGTAGCAGCTCTCTTTTTCCTAGAAGATATATTGGTAAATGTCCCAAGTATTTGTTTAGTGACAGAGGAAAACCTTCCTGTGTTTACTGAGCTACTGAAAAATCATGACTGTTCGCAGTTGTTTTACAATAAGTTACCACCCACAATTTAATGGCTTTAGCAAACTTTCAATAACACTCTGGCTGACATGTAGTCTCTATGTATCAATACTCTACAAACAGACTGAGAAATGTTTGCCACGCATAGCTTTTGCTTATAATACTTCTTGACAAGACACGACCAAGATGACATTCTTTTCCTTAGTTTACGCAAGGGAAGCTATCCTACCACGAAAATAACTCTTAGGCAAGCTACCGAGGATATACAAACAATTTACAAATTATTATTACGATGGTTTGTACCATACACTGTAATCGAAAAACTCAGCGATGTCGATAAAATTCAGAAATTGACACTGTAT
Organism: Ignelater luminosus; assembly: GCA_011009095.1. NCBI lineage: Eukaryota > Metazoa > Arthropoda > Insecta > Coleoptera > Elateridae > Ignelater > Ignelater luminosus. Next base: position 47,366 of record VTPC01091011.1, on the reverse strand, counting down.
ATACATATAAGCTGCATGATTCGTGGCTTTCCACTAAGATCAACCATTTTAAGAAACCTACAAGGCCAATTGCCTTTCAAAAACATTTTTTAAATTTACAGTTTCTCAAAGACTCCAATAATGACGATGTATTAATAGAAATGGCAACTCTCAATGGTGATGCAACAAAATGATTTCATTTCATGTCACTGCTTTCCGTTCCATGGGAATAATTACCACAGCACATCATGCTGCACAACTTATTTATAACTGATTGATAAAGTTCACGATCTTTGCTGGAAGTTGGGAAACATTCCGTATGATTTAATATCTTAAACCTTGGAGGAGACACCTTTCGAGAAAGAAAATTTCATTAAGAAACATGTTCTTTCAGCTAGAATTCGCTAGATCTCCACTCATTTTTACCAACTTGGTTTGCCCAATATACGAATTCGATGACGCCTATGTGCTCTATTTATGGTAGCCAACAGGAAATTTTTGCAAAACAGACCGTACAGTAAACCCCGATAACAAACCTCTACTCACCCACCACAATCTAGACCTTCTACCATTATTGGCCCATCGCGTCGCAACTAAAACGTTGAAGTTTGTCAATTTCATTGATAAAATTTGGTGGTAGGTCAATATAAAGTGATCAAATCCAGCTTATGGCAGTCGGTCGATGGTATAATGTTAGCTAGGCCGCTATAGTGTCATAATAACAATGCTGACGTCAATGTTCATCGTCTTACCAGCTAGAGAGCGATTGCTAATACTGAGAGTAACCATGACCAGCGCTCTACCGGCAACTGGTCGGCGGTGGTGAGATTTTTGTTGGGAAGACCAAGATATTATGCAAAGAGAATGAGTTTGATTTTCATGGTAAACATATCAGTTCTGTTACCATTATTAAAATTGGTTAAACCAAAGAACGACTTCCATTGATATTTTGGAAGTGATGTAAAAAACTGTTAACCCAATTAAGTCTTTTGTTTTCTCAAACAAGATTATAAAACAAGATGGCGGTTTCGAGTTTGAATCATTCTATTGCGCTTGGTGCTTACAAGCATTAAGACTGATCGTTTTCAAAACGAAATATCCAGTATATTTTAATATTATTCGAGATCTCGAATCTAGAATCTAATAATGTAGATAATTGAAGGTTTTCTAGGCCTACTTGTTTATTTATTCTTATCGTATTTATTAATCTACACAACACGTCCTTTTGATGTATCATTTCACTTCTAAATTAAATCAAAAATTTATTAGCTTCTAATTAGAAAAATCGAAAGAATTTTAGAAAGAGATCAATCGATCACCAATATATAATCGGAAGATCAAACATCTCGGCCATCTATTAACCGGTTTTTACAATTCTTTCAGAGATACAGATTTTATTCAATCAGCAAAGTCGTAATCACATTCTTTCTTTAGCGTTTTGTACAATTTTAAAGTTGTAAAGTTGTGTAACAAAAGAATTACATATGAAATTCTCTAGTGAAAAACAAATAGAAATAATTGACTGTAATATTCGAGATGACGTTCAAGGATGAAATACACCAAACTGTTATTTCTCGTTGAATGAGACATATACTTATGTTTACTTAAAGCGCGTGTGTTTCTTGTATAAATATATGGTTTCTGGCGAGATGTGGTGTTGTGTTAAACCTTTATTGCACCGCAATAAATAACCTTCGTTATTTCCTAGTTAGTCATAACAGAAGGGGTTGACGAAGAAGCAATATCATCTAATAACACACCTTGGAGAAACAACGTCAAATAATAACATGCTTGAAGTTTATTATTTTTGTTGTTTCTAACTAATAAATGTTTTAGGTAAATCAAATAATTTGAATTCAGTAAGTTCACCGTTCCCAAAATTATGTTAATTAGTTGTATGTACAGTATAATACCGCGTAGCAGCGACCTATGCAGCAGCGTTAATGCACAAAGGGTTTAATCAGAACCGGTACATGACGAGCAAACAGTCCACTCAGTCAAAACATCATAGCAATCGCTTTTGATTAGATTTTGTACCTCCCTCTCCCTGTTTAGTTTGATTATCAGTTCATCTCCTCTATTTCACATGCTAACAGAGAACTACCAAACCGTAGACTGCTAAATAATCAGACCCATACAACCCTCATCAGATATCGACCCATCCATTATTTTGCATTACATTACGAGCTAATCCTTTATTCCATATTTATGGAAATCTACATTCTTAAATCAGTAAACGTTTCCTAAATCAAGTTCAAGTTCTCGACTGGTCGTTTCCAGTTTTTAAGTAATTTGTAAATCTCAGATCTCCACGTTGTCACCTTTGACTCTCCAGAATTAATTAGAGAATTTTATTTTAATCGGTTCTTTTACTCCGTGCCTCTACTTCATTTTTCATCATTCCTATCTTTTATCTCTCTGTGGTTTAAAATACTGATTAGATCTTAATACGATTCAGCGTGTTGTCTCTCTGGCGTGTTGCCGTATTTTATTTGTGAAAGGTACAGATTTTCATTTATATCGTTCTCTATAAATGAACTGACATTTCAATTGTATTTGCGATTGCATTCACTTCTAATGTAGATTTTATCTAAATATAATATGGTATGTTTAAATCAAAATTAACTATAATAAATTTAAAATTAACTTTTCTTTATATGTTTAGAAAAACGAAGACACACCTTTTGTATGTATTTATTACGAACTCGAACAATTTACGACTCGACTGAAATGGTTAGAAAGCATTTCTGATACTTAAACGAATACTGTCATTAGTAGAAAACGAAAAAGTATATGGAAATTCGAACAATAAAAATAATAGATCGCTTACTAAATTTAACACAATTTACATAAGAACTTGGCTTTTAATTAGTTATGTTATGCCAAGAAGTCGTGAAAAATAAATTATTGATTGTTCTAAAGCTGTCTTTGTTATAAATTTCCCCTGATTTATACGATTATTTTAAATAGTAAATACGAAGAAAAGACTAATAACAAATTCTAAGCAAATTTTGAAATGCTGCAAATCATCAAGAATAACATTTGGTATTTTCTGTAAAAGAAAAAATGAGAAAAGAATAAATTTAAAACCAAAAAAGAAGAAAATTATCACTGAGTACTTACTTAATGAAGATAACCATAAAGAACGACAACCGCAAAGTTAAAATAGCAAGTAGGAAATAGATGAGAAGAAATTATATGGCGTAACGCATGTGTTTGGAAGGCATTAAATTTAGAGGAAAAAAACTTCCTAAAGATAAAACCTAATACCAAACTCAATTCCAAAATTAAAGGTTGCTCATCAATGAAGAGCAATTGTTTGGTATAGCTACAACTACAAGCAGTGTTGCTGAGAAATGGGGGACCACCTCACTTTTCCACTTGTTTTCTTTTTTCTAAAGAAATGATGGTACTATTCCGAGGTCAAATGATAGCTAATTGTCTTTACATATGTTATACTAGCAACACTCAGTATTATGGTATGATCTTATTAGGAGGTCTGCGATCAGAAAAAAGAAACTACATTGGGCAGTAGGATTTTCAATGTTTATGTCCAGGAACTCTCACAATGCTGACGTGTTATCATCAGTGGCGATTAGGTACTCTCAGTGATCACTCTATTACATAAACATAAGGAATAAGGTGTACATAACAATATTCGTATTTTTCTAGCTATTAAGAGCAGCACAGTAAGTCGATAACATTTAATTAAATAATTTTCATAGTTGTCTATCTTTTAGTTCTTCTGCTGATATTTAATCAAATTTTCTTCTTCTAATTATTGGTGGTGTGTCAACATCATTGTATGTCTCGACTGCAGGGTAAAATGCACGCATTGACATTCTTTGAAGTGCAACAGAGACGCCTCGTAATTTACTGTCCTTCCTTAAGTACTGAATTAGAAGAAGGTACAATTGACATGAGTTTTAAATAGATTTTAGAATTAAAATTCACGGTTTCTTTCAAGATCTTTTGCTTTAAAGAAAAGTAGACCATTTTATTGTTTCCTTCTCTATTTCTCCAATGTTCAGTTTGTATGAATTATTTTCATTATGATCATAATAATAATCTTCTTCATTTCTTTTGTGTTTTGGTATTGGAAGAAAGATACTAAAATGCAAGTTTCCTTGTAAAAGGTAGGCTGTTCTTCTACGATACAAACTCTTGTCTATTTAATGTAGAATTGCCTATCTTTGTAGAAAATAGCCTTTAACATGAAATATATTCCATGGGATTTCAGGAATTTGTCGTAGAAACTGTCGACCTGCACCTGTGATATAATATGTCAACGTTAGTTAAGCACTGCAATTCATTTGTATTATTACCAACCGCGTCGATGCCAGATGCTGCTCAAGAAGCTACAAATAAAAGTACGTCGAAATATTTCCCTCGTAAGTGTTCGCCAGAAGAAACTAAAGAGTTTATCACTAGATGTTGGAAAATTGTTAGTTTCACCAACGCTAACAGTAACAGAAGCAGACTTCCCAATGAACAAAATCTTTTTACATAAAAGTTCTCCATGTTGCAGCTTAGATTTTGCTTACTGTGTTTTTGACTTCAGCTGTACCAACAATCTAGAAAATCCCAAATACAAATTTTCGACTAATTTTAAGACTTTTTGACCCGATAATTGGCCACAATAAATATGCCATTTTGTTTTTAGTAAATTTTACTTTGGATTCATACTCAACGATCTAGATAATCAGGATCAAAATCAAAATAGATTTTCATTTTTTGACCAGCTTGTTTGGACTTGCAACCACTGTGCGATAGAGTAAAGAACTCGTTCAAACTAGAAAAAATTCTGTTCTGCCATTTGGAATGTTAACTGTTTTAACCAAGCATTCAATTTACAGTCAACAATAATTATCATCGAAAATGACAAAAAACGTATTTTAAATAAGTCCAAAAGAAGCAGTAAACGCAATAATTAAGAAAATGTGGAATAAACACATTACCAATAAGGCTTTTTATATCGAGTGGCTGATAACGACAAAGCCACTTCGGCAGATACTTTGCCATCATCTGTTTGAGATTACTTTTGAATCCACAACCGCGTAAAACAGATCGCGTGCAATTTTCATGATATTCCAAAAAAGTGAACATTCTCTCAAGTTGGCAAGCTGTCTACAGATGGTTTGGATTTGTTCACTCATCGTGTGAGTGAATGGGGTAAACTTTCTCCCCAAGAATTTTGGTTTTTATTGTGTTGAGAGATGTTATGATTTTGAGATTGGTTTCCTCGTCGGAAGCTAGTTTGTTCGTTATTTTAATGTTGATTTGGTGAATGGACGTTATACTTAGCTGATTTGACGTTCTTATCAGAAGCGTGAGTAATACTATGTATGATATTTTCTTTGGGGATATCAGTGTTCATTTTGGGTACACGGACATTAGTTATAATTAATAAACAAGAAATCTTTAGATTTTTATATTTCTGGTTTACTTAAAAACGGAACACTTTAATGCTCTTACTTTAAATATTGTTGGAGAATCCTGATTTGTAGATAATTACCTCATGTAACGCTTAGGAGAAATTTAAACAACTGCTATTGAGTGTTATCAAAAAGATGAAAGTTTGCGTTTTGATGTGTATAAATGTTTTTGTGCCAAATTTCTATTTTTTCCATACAAGCTAACTAAATCGTTTTTAGTTTCTTATTTTCTCATAAAACCAGAAATGTGTGCATGTATGTTCAGAGCTTTTTTTATTGATATCATTCATTCCATTAAAGTAGAACCTCAGATTTAAAAAAGTTACAAAATAATAGTTATTTATTGTAAGACTGTCTTAGACAGGGTTTTATCCACGCAAGAATATTGAAACTCAAGAACGCAGTTCGAGTAATTTTCTTAAGTGGATAAAACGCGACTAAAACTCGAATGCAATACAACGTTTTATCCACAATCACAAGCCAAATTATTCGAATTGATTAAAAAAATTAACCGACATTTAAATATAGATGTCAGTGTCAATAAGTGACTACGCAAACGCGACTCAAACAGGAATACAATACAACGTTTTATCCACAACAGTGAAATAAACTAACTTTATTCCACTAGTGGATAAAATTTTAGTTAAAACGGTTCATAAGTGTGCATAAAAATTCAATTATAAGTTGACTGTGGATAAAATAAGTTTATTACATCCAAACTGGAATTTCTTAAGTCTAAGAGGTTAACTTTTTTGAGGTGAACATTTCAAAGGACAACTATCAACTACGGGGTCACTAAAATTCTACCAAAACCATCATCACACTGAGCGAGGAGGGGCGGAATCCACCCACTAAAGACGAAAATAAAATTTTCAAGACAAAGTACGACTTTTCTTTCGGATAACAACGTTTTTAAATCCCAGTAGTAAGAAAATGTTATTAAATGTCTTATATGAATTATACAGGATGTCTCATCTAAGGAGAATTCTTTCATAATTCTGTTATTTATAAATCCAAGACAGAAATTCAAAAAAAAATTAATTTTTTATGTACAGGGCATTACAGGTAACGTGACATAATGTCACTTGTTTATCTTAATTTACGATGCTGTTAGTATCTCTACAAGTTTGGGTTCCCCATGAAATTTGCTTTACATCGATATAGGGCTTGCCGTACCTACAATGGGCAGCTCTCGACCAGCTTCAAGCCTGAATATCTTAATTTTTCTAATGTAACGCCTTTATATTTTTGTATGCTGGATGTAGAATTAAATTACGTATGAATTAATACAGATTATACGAAGTTACGACCACCGCTAATGGAAAAGTAATCTGGATGAAAATTAACAATAAGCTATATTTTGGTAAGTAGGGAAATCATTTCTCTAACGACTTAATATAAAAATATTAAACATTCTTTTTCATTTACGTCTTACTAAGAGATGAACGATTGAAGCCTATTTTGTTTTAGAAGATCCACCAAAAATCTTTCGGCTTTAAGTTGTTAGAATTACCTATCCAAGTTTAAACTTGATGATAGACCTTCAATAAGAGGTTGGAGGTAGAGTTCCTCTGTAGAGGAAGCAGACAAATGCATTTTTTTCGGCTTTTGTACAAAAAGTACGGGTAAAGTTTCGCTTTTCATAACTGAGTAAAAACATTACAGTATTAACAGATCGATGTCTTTGTTGAACAACTAACTAACAATTTTTGTCCTTAGAAGAGGGAACAGCCGTTTCAACAATCAGCATATCAACATCTCCAGTTACAGTTTACTTCACAATCAGAATCAGCTAGACGTTTACTAGGTATGTCAATAAAATGCATTTTGCTTGCCTTGTTTGTCGAAATGTTTTCATTCAAATACAACCACAAATTGTTACAGTAATTCCTCTTCACCTATTGGACATATTTGTCACAAATTTGTTCATATGATTCTCCATTGGTTTATAGTAGGCTATGAAACAGTGAACCATAATCGGTCATAGCTTTACTTATTTGAAATACGTTTCTCGTACTTTAATATTTAGGCATGTTGCTTTTTTTTATTATACTCCATGTCAGATATATTTGCAACTCTCATACAACTTGCCAAGTCAAACATTGATGATGGATTAATTCGGATTTTGATACATCTTTGAACGGGAATTTTATTGCAAATAAAGAAGTTAGTTACAAGATTTTTAATTAGAGTAACAGTAAACAAACTATTGAAGTACACTATGGAGAGGTGAACATATCAGACCCGCCATTTTAAAGATATCCCCCTCCTTATATTGTTCTACATTTTTAGTATTTTGTTTGTAGGGATGGAAGAATCTTTAGAGCAAAACGACCATCTCCGTTAGAATAAATAAGAATGAAACGAGAAAGAAAATAAAACAAAATTGAAATTCGTAACAAAATGTTATAAGAACAAATGATACAGTCAATCATCTACTGTTTTCAACGCTACCCTGTTGAAAAACAAAAAGATGCTTACGATTTAACTAAACCCACTAACGCCCAGCGTCGTCATATGATGACGTTAAGTTTAACATTTTTTTCTGGCGATCATCGTTGAAATATTGGATAGAGAATACTTTGTGGGTCGTCTTTTGTGATTAATACGAATACCTGAAGCGGAATATACGCAATTATTGTTTTATGTTTGTTTCATTTTCGTTTATATTCAAAGGTCTGCTTATCGGTAATTTTTAGACATTTTTAAATTTCTTTTTTCGTCTAAATACTTGTAATTATAACGCTACAAAAAATTTTTCCATACTTCTAAGGGTTGTCTTGCGCCCTGAAAGTGATCAAAAATTGTATAGTATTCCAAAAGATATAGTGCGTTTATGACTTAATTGCTACTTAGCTTACAGTAAATTTTACAAGTTCGTCACAGCAGGATGTCATCAATCGGCTTACCTGTGAAGACCTTTTCTGACATTGACACAGGATCGTATTGAGATAAGTTTTACTTTCGTAAATACTTTTAAACTAAAATGTTAGAAATATCAATTATTTCAATACGGTGCTTGGTTTACCTAATCGTCTGTGACACGTGCCACTACTTGTATTTGTTGATTTTTATGAGGGACCCGCTGTGAAATACGTACAAAGTTAAAGTCATAAACGCACTATATCTTTTGGAATACTATAAGTTTCTAATTACCAGGATACAATTATGGAAGAAATATTGATGTCGTTGTATGACGACAATGGATGGATGGGTATCACTAACGTGGCCATACATCCCGTTTTGAACGGGACTGTCCCGTTTTCATGCTTTCTGTCCCGTTGTTCCGAACGAAAACAGAAACGTCCCATTTTCACACAATATTTCAATGAACTTTAAATGCATTGCTATATTGTGTTAGAGTAGTAATTGTGACCTTATTGTAATTTAATTTTTGTTTTGATATGTATTTCTCTCATGTTTTTTTGTTTCTATAACATTTGTGTGTTTCACTAATCATTTTTAATCAAATTTTCAATTAAAAAAATTCGCAACAATAATGACATGTTTAGATGGTGTCCCGTTCTGAAGCAAAAAAAAATGGTCACGTTAAGTATCACACACAGCACAAATCTTGCAGGTCTGTGCATATCGCGCGTCTGCATTACCGATAGCAGTTTTAGTGGCACGTGATTCAGTTCGTGTTTTGATTTTCTGTTGTGGTCTTATTTTCAAAGAAAGATTAAAACGGTTTCCTAATACTAATGTACTAGAATTTTGATTATTGTCTTCGGTTGTCATATTTGGATTTATACCGTAACGCATTTGAGGTTAGAATTTCATTGGTTTTAGGATTCGCTACTACAATGTCGAACTCTTACAAAAAGGCCTTGCGATTGAAGGAAATCGAGGAGATACTCAAGGATAACTCCTTTTATGATGACTTAGAAAACTCGAATAACATCGATACTGTAATAATTCCACCGGACATAGATGAACTTAGTGACGAGCAGTTTCACGATAATGTTGGACGCAACGATGCTCCTTCAGTGGATGTCGTAGTTGTAACATTAGAAATTCACGCCATCAACCAAGAAACCCAACATATCAACAACCGTTGCAAGCACCTGAAAAAGAAGTACAGTAATACTCCGCACATTACGCGATAGGTGGGACCGAGCGATAACCGCGTAAACTGAATTCGCGTAAATCGGGGTACAATTTTGCATATAAATACATACAAATTATGTTTAATTGGGACCGGAGACTAAAGAAAACCATAATTTAGAAGAAAAATGTGTAATAAAATCTTAGATAATACAAAAAATTATATTATTATGAATTGAAAAAACATAAACCGAAGTTATTTTGACGTAGAAAGCTTCATAAAATCTAACAAAGTCGTCTGACGGATCAAGGATTTTTTGTTCTCACGCAAAATTTCCTCCTTGCAGTGTATGTTTTTCAAAATTTTTAACTCTTTTTCAATTGAACTGAGGCCTTCTTTCAACAAAAGACGAATCGACGAGAAGATTTAAAAACCGCGTAAATTCGAATTCGCGTAAATCGGGGTATTACTGTACCAAGAAAAAAAATTATGGGAAAATCAGTCATTCTGAAAGAAATCAAGTTTTATTTTTTTTACGGATGAATTGAACCCATTCTTAGGCATATTTCCACTTTCTGGTTATAAAGCTCTTCCATAAGAACGAATGTACTGGAGCAATGATGATGACTTAGGGTGCCCTGTGGTTAAGCCTACAATGAGTCGAGACAGATATCTGAAAATAGAAAGCTTTCTGCACTTTCAAGACAATTCTTGGGCAAACGAAAATAAAGACGACGGGGGCTTTAAAATTAGAGTTTTGATAACCAAAATTTGCGCCCAGTTTCAACAGTTTGGAGTTTTTGATAAAAATTTTGCAGTAGATGAAATGATGATTCGCTATTTCGGTCGAGATAATCTCAAGCAGTTTATAAGAGGAAAATATAAGTTGTGGGCATTGTGCGGGCAGTCTGGCTACTGTTATAATCTTAATTTATATACAGGCCACAATCAAGTGGATGAAATGAATTAACTAACTTTAGTTGTGTATGTTAGAATGCGTTAGTTTTTCACAGAGTCACGCAATATCTTTCAATAACCTATTTACGAGTTTAGATCTTTTGATTCATTTAGCGAACAAACCGTTTTGTGGAACAGGTACGATCAGGGAAGAAGTGTCCCTTGGAGGACTCACGGGCCTTGAAAAAGTCAAAACGGGGCTCTTTTGACTATAGGTACGGTACCAACGGAGAGATCTGTCTCGTTTTCTTTCCGCATCGCAACCAGCAGTAATAAAAACCTACAACAAATCAATGACTGGTTAGTCGGTAAATATTAGACAAATATACGCGGTTTGAAGTGGTACTGGCCAATCTTTGTATGGTCGCTGGATATGGCTGTTGTAAATTCCTGAATACTCTACAAGCATATACCTGGACGATCCGCACTATCGTTGGTTAAATTCCGAAGAAGTATTGGTATCATACTTCCAAAAAGAAGTGCCACACAGGGTCCAAGTACTTTCACCCCTGACATTCGTTATGATCAGAAGATTCACATTACATTGCCAAAAGCGTCAAACAACGTAGATGACAGCTGGAGGGATGTCGAAGCACACCGCCTACTTACTGTGTGACATGTAACGTAACCTTATGGGTTGAATGTTTCTTTACTTACCATATGGTATGTTCTTTTCTTTTCCATATAACATAGTGTGTTTTTTTTTCTTTTCTTTAATACACAGGACAAAAAAGTTTGTTCTTTTGTTCTGCTTGTAAGATTTATTTTGGTAAATATATTTATTTGAAATACTTTTTTGATTACTATACGAACACGACAGTTCTGTTAGACGCATAGAAAGGGATAGAAACCAAACGATTCGTAAGGGCAACCTAGAAACAGTATCAGCCCCTATCCGCCCAGTGTCGTCATATGACGACAAGCTTTTCCATCGAAATGGAAAGTTGAAAAAATGAAATTTTGCCAAAATTAGTGTTCTTGAATTTTTTAAAGGCACTGGCACTGTTTATTTTGTCAATTTAAGAAAGAAAAACCAATTTGGGCGTTAATGGGTTTTAAACATCTCATATGATTTACTCTTTTTAAACATTTTGGCCTTTTCAATGCATCTTTCACAATTCCCTTTTCTTCCAGAAATACATATCTTATTGACATAACAAAACAGTAGATTAATCAATCGTAAAGTTCAATATCTTGTAATTATCTAGGGCAGCGTTTCCCAAATGGTGGGTCGCGACCCGGTACCGGGTCACTAAAGAAAAATTCCGGGTCGCTTCATGGAGTAGCAAGAGACGTGACCGCGCTTTTGATATCACGCCACCACCCCACTCTGACCATTCGTTCAGTCAGTTTGAGCTTAGTGTAACACTACAGATAACGTTTAATTTGACAATAGATAAATGGGTAATAAAGCAAAGTACGATTTCTAAAAGTGGCACAAATAAACTCGACAAATCTGCAGCCGGGTACAAGTTCTGAGAGCGAAACTAATAGACAGTCGAGTAATGTCCAACTAGAGCCAGGCACGAGTGGTACTCCAAAGGTGTTTTCAGAAATTCAACCTGGCAATACACCCGGGTCAAGCATCAGACGTCAGCAGGTTGGTCGGGTTAATCGGGTGATACTCACATTTTCAGAACAATTTCTGTTTTCTCATTTTTTAAATTGATGAGCAACAACTAGAATATTCTCTCCGTCATCTTCAAAGTCGTCAGAGAAAAGGAAACTAGTAGCAATAGCTACAATGTTTTGTTTTGAATCCATGCTGAAACAATTACGCGCAAAAAATCCTTGGTATTTTTGAATGGGGGATGTTGTTCTAAGAACATTAAAACATCTTCTTCCAATTCGATAAGACTTTTAAAACGTTTCCTCTAGATAGCCACCGCACTTCGCAGTGTAAAAGAAGATGTCTATATCACTTTCCATTTCTTCGCACAAAGCAGAGAAAATTCTTGAGTCTAGTAGACGAGATTTTATAAAGTTTATGAATTTTACACACTGTTGCACAGTTTTAGTTAAAAGCAATGGCATTTTTTTACGGCCAATGCCTCTCTATGGATGCTACAATGTACCCATACACAGTCTGGAGCTGCGGCTTTAATCCTCGGAAAAAGTTCACTACGAAAACCTGCCATTACGCGTACTCCATTACTATTCAGTCTCACACATTTCTTCCATTCAATGCCATTACAGTTGATATAATTATCAATCAAATTAAATATTTTTTTAGCTGTTGTTCTTGTTATCAGAGGTTTACAAAAAAGAAATTCTTCGTTAATTGTATTTTCAAAATCGTATCTTACAAAACACATTAGATTGGCATTATCCGATATGTCCGTACTTTCGTCAATTACTTGGTTTTCCTGTTTTTTATCACATATTTGAGATGCTACTATTTTTATTACTGGAACTATTAATTTCTCGGCATAACCGGATAACCAGTTTCAGCAATTAATCTGGATATTTCATAAAAAGCCATTGCAAGATTTTTAGATTGAGCGCCCAGGGAAAAATCCGAACAGATTGTCTTTTTGGTAGCTATTAATTCTCTCTTTTTATATATGAAGAAATCTATTGACTTACCACTGTATTCCGAGTGTATAAATTCTAAATGTCTCTTCAACTTTGAAGGTTTCATGGACTCATTTGAAAGTGTCGCATAACAAATAACACATAATGGCTTGTCAACAACGCCCTTGATGAAACCGAATTTTAAGTAATCTTCAGCATATTGTCGGGTCCAGGACTCCTTTTTTGTTGTGAAAGTAGTAGACTGCACATTGATCGGACGTTTTTAGGCGTTTTTGGAAATTCTCTCTGAACGATCGGGTATCAACGCGATTATAACCTAAGCGTTCGTTTATTCGACACGGTTCGCTACCCAGCGTTCGGAAAACTACAGAACTGTAGCCGGGGTGCTTACCCTGGTCGACAAGTAGAGTTGAATGGGTTAGTAGTAAATTGTGACGTTTGTGAGGTTAGAAAGTTTTTTAGCTGAAGCAAAGGTTATTGTCAAAAAGAGTCATCTACAAGAAAACTATCTGGTTACAAGAAGCCAAATTAATTTTCGGTGGCTTTGGAATACTAATATCAATAAGAACGTAAATGGGCACTCAATCGTTGAATTCAGCAGAAATTTTATCAGTGCATAATAGGTTTCAGCAGAAGACGATTTCCTGAATGACTCTGTTGCTGCGTCTGTCACAGCATTGCAAGCACATTGCATTTAACTTTTTCGATAGAACTATTTGAAGTTAGAACACTACCCTTACCACTATCTTTTCACCTAAACCATGAGTGAAATCCTTAGCAGCTTTTTTCAATTGTAGTATATCAGCTTGCGCAATCAAGAAACCTGTTTAGCTATAATTCTAGCCTCTGAGCGTTCCTGAAAGTGCCTAACCATAGGTATTAATAAGCTGTAGAAAAAATGAAATTTAGTAGTTTAGTAGTAACTACAGATGATCTTCCAAGAGGAAAAATAATTGTATGAGTTTATAGACCAAAACAGACTAATTTGAAACAATATAAAACATCTAGTAAGTAAAATAATTATTTAAAGTTATTGGCTTACTGGAAAAATCAACAATTGAATTTGAAATTGCCGTCACAAGAATCTGTACTAATTGAAAAGGTTCTGAATAATGTCTCTCTCTTTCTATGTACAAAAAAGCTTTAATCGGTTGTCTCTTGCAAACTCAGCATTACAGAATAAAATTTGTATTCGAAGGCAATATAAAAATATGTAAAACGTATCATGATGCCTTGCACTAAATGTAAATTGAAGAATGGTTTTAGTTTTTACTTAAATATTAATGAATAAGATCACCACTCTCTTTAATTGAAAGAGAGGTTGAAGCAGTACGGAACGGGAAGACAGCTACCTTGAAGAAATACGCAGTGATTAATTGTTAGAAAAATAGTTAGAGAATACGACCAACATTATTATAAATTATAAATATACAGGGTGTCCCCTTTCTGCTTGAATAACTCAGATACAGGTAAAAGCTTTAAAGTTAGAAGAAAAGTTTTATAAGCATATACTTCAAAGCGATACTGAGTGTTAAATTTATTTTTTATACAACGGAAATGTACAAAAGTTTTCTATCTACTTTGATACACTTCTGATATGGTTTTAGTACACTATCTCTAATACAAGCTATTTGTTGTTGATTTTCGATTGTTCGATAAGGTTTTTACGTATGATTAATGATATGTCATACACTCTTTTTTTTTAAATATCCCCAGATGCAACGCAGTAGAAAGTTTTCGTTAAGTCACGTTCACACTTGTTGTATGTAATCTTTTTAATACCCTGTGTCTTTCAAACAATTTCAAATATTGAATTTTGTTTCTTATTTTTAAGTTTTATACTTGTATCTGAGTTAATCAAGAAAAAAAATGAGACACCGTGTATAAAAGGAAAACATACACCACAAGTTTCTAACATATTGTTATGATATGGAGAGCTCTTTTTCTCAGGGTCCTTATTTTTCTTCGTGTGGTTCTTAATTTTTTTTATTAAAACGCTATTTTCTTGACAATATTAATTTATTTAGATTTTTCTGTCATTACATTTATCAAACAAAAAACAAAATTTTTTTTCCTTTTCAACAGAATAACAATTTAAAATTTTATAAGTTTAGTTAGCATTATTAACATTTTATACAGGATTTTTTTTATTGTTTTTTTAACTCAATATTCGATATTTTCATTTTATTTCACATTTCCTTCCTATTTCTCCCTTATTTTCCTCTATTTTCCAACTAGCTTTCATTCATGCTGCATTCATACAAATCATTTTCTACAACTTCTTAAGAAATTGCAAAAATTATTTTTTCTAATAGTAACATTTTCTTCATATAACTTAACTCCCTGCCTCATTTATCTACTTCAATATCATATTTTATCATATTAAGGATCATATTTTGACCTTTTCTTTTAATATTATCAATAATATCATTAATTATTTATTATTATTATCATTATTATTCTACTAACTTCATATTCAAATCTTCATAATTATCATCATTTTAATAATACTTCATTAATAATTATTTAACTCATTATGATTATCTTTAACACATTCATTCAAGCATCATTCATACCTTCTTGTCAAACCTAATACGCAATGTTCCCTATTCTTCTTTGGTTATTTTTGTCAACATTGACTTGTAATTTTTACCTTAACATTCTCTTGTAGCATTTATTCTAGTTCTTTGATTTTCTTTCTTTTTCTGTATTTGTAATTTCTTTGTTCCTCTCTGACCCCTGATAGTAAATTCTTTAAATGTTTTTTCATTATCATTTTATATTTTTCCATCCTTATTTTGGATTTACTATCTTTCTTAAATATTTTATACCTCGATTCCTTATTTTTCTTTCTAGTCTTATTTTTAGATTTTATTTTGACTTTGATCCCCTCCAACCTTTTATTTTCCATCGTCATCTTCATTTTGTTTCTTCTTTCCGCTTTTCTTGCTCTTCTTAGTTTATTCTGCCAATTAATAGTACATTTCAATTTTTCTTTATTATTATTGTTATTTTGATAATTTTTTTCTTTTTTGTAATTATTCTTTATCTTATTTTTAAAATTTGCCTTTCTTATTGGTAAACTGTTAATTCTTCTTCGTTTGTGGTTTACTGAGAATTTTGCCATATTTTGAATCCCGCTATCTAATATACAATAATGACTTGGTCCATGATTACCTGCTGTTGATTTCTCTTCAACATTTTTGTTTATTTTTTCTAATTCTATTTTCACATTCTGCTGGTAGTTTTCTTGTGCTTTTTCTTGCTCCTTAATTTTCTCATTTATATCTGCATCCCTTATTTGTAAGATGTTGATAATTTTTTCTTGGTGTCTTTCTATTTTCCTACGCATTTCATTCTGACATTCATCTATCTTATTATTCACCTCTTCTTGTATTTCACCTCTCATGTTTTTAACAATATTATCCCATCTATTCTCATGATCTTCAAATTTTCTTTTAATTTCTTCAAATCTTTTCTCTTGATTATGATTGATTTCTTCAAATCTTTTAGTATTATCTTGTTTAATCTCTTCAAATCTTTTAGTTTGGTCTTCAAATCTTTTATCTTGGTCTTGTTTCATTTCTATTAATATTTTAAGTAAATCTGGTTGTTGTTGTCTTATTTCTTTTTGCTCTTTATCTCCCTTTTCCACATCTCCCATGGTCTCCTCCATGCTTGTACTTTCTTCTTCCATCTGTTCAATTTCAATATTTTCTTCCTCTCTTTTGTCCCTTTTTCTACTATCTACCGATTTACCTCGCTTTGACATCTTTCCACTACCAACAGACAACTAACAAAATGATAATTATGTCTTTTATTTAACTTGCCCTACCACGTTGGGACGCCAATTTTTTATGTAGTGATATTGAGAGCTCTTTTTCTCAGGGTCCTTATTTTTCTTCGTGTGGTTCTTAATTTTTTTTATTAAAACGCTATTTTCTTGACAATATTAATTTATTTATATTTTTCTGTCATTACATTTATCAAACAAAAAACAAAATTTTTTTTTTCATTTTCAAATATCACTACATTTTTAATATCATCACAATATGTAAAACAGAACGAAAGACTAAACTGGTAAATTCCGATAATAAGTTTGAATAAGTTGATTAGAAATAAATCATTGAGAAAACAATCTTCAAGACATCTTCATTCAATTCCTGCATAATGTTTCTGTATATTTTTATATTAAAATGTGGGTCCCACATTTTATGTTTACTATCAGTACAATCAAAATATGTATTTTATGTTTTCATTTACACCTTGTATGTCACCTACACGCATTATTTATGCATACTTGTTCTATCATTCACAATAAATTTTACTAGATTCTAATGAACTTCATTAAATGTCTTAATTCCGTTACACCTGTTCAACGTTTGAATAAAATATTCTGACATAAACAAACATGACATTTTATTTCTTTATTTACATATTTTCGACTAATCATATATAAAAAATATGAACCCACTCGATACAACGGAAGTGATCGACGAAAATTACTATAGTGTTAGTCGTAATTACATATCCCATAAACGACGGGGAGCAGCGTGAGGGAGCTGTGTTCCCGCGGTGAGAACTGTGGCCTCCTGGGGTCCACGACAAATCACACAGCCTCCGCAAAATGATCGCTTGTTCTATTCGTTACAAACCTCAGGTGAGTTTCTGTTTTGACAGATACATTCAGCAACGAAAATCTAATTAGGACCTTCAGTCGTTTTTTTTTTTCGGTACGTTAAAAATATAGTCTAACGAAGTAAACATTAAAGTAAAACTTTATTCAATAAGCTCATCTCTCGCAGAGGTTTTCGTTTTGCTAAACAATGTGGCTTAATGAAATTGAGCTTGAAAACGAGTTGAATGAGGCAATGTAGTAATGCGTTTATGTGTACGTGTGTTGGATTCGCAATTTAGTTTTGAGAGATTAAAATGAATTTCAGCAGCGGTTCCTCTAAATTAAGCATCAGTTGTGTGTTTGTATTAAAACCGCGAAAGTGTAAGTGATAAAACTACCCGCGCGATCGTTCAAAAGCGGACAAATCGATGGGGTAGTAGTAAAACGGTGGGAAGTTAAACACACCATCTGACTTTTGCTTTTTACCCCTAAAAAGCAACAAACCAGCCATCTGTGTGTAAACTGACCAAACGTACATTGATTTTTTTCGTTTACCCTCAGGTTACAAGTGGCGACCACATACTGTCTATATATGAAAGTTGCAGTTTTCCTTTTTTTCTTGTATCGTATTCTTTTGATATTTCAGAATATGATTTCGCGTAAGACGGTTTGCATTCCGCCAAATACTGCGAATATACTTAAGGCCATATTGAAATTCTCATCGGAAAATGTGACAAGTAATTGGCTAGAATACATAAATTAATGAAAAAATAATTTTCTATTATGCAAAGTCATTATTCCCAGACTTAAATTGTTCTTTATTTTCAGATTTTTCTTAGTACTTAGAAAGTAGCAAAGTATAAAAGGTTGCAGAACTGGCTATGAAAAGTAACAATCTTTACCCAGCAAATATATTTTGTATTTCTTTGATTGTCTTGAGGTTCGTAATTAAAGATACTTGAACAAAATTAAATGTTATGTATGGTAATATGCAGATTACAAAACATATGCGCATAGTAATATTAAAAGACTGCATGAAATTTCTCATCGCTCAAAATTCCCAGTAGTTAGTCACTAGATACTTTAGTCGATGACTTCACACCTACGTGAAGAATCGAATGGCGCCCTTCATTCTGTGTCTGCTTTGAGAAACAATATACACATTTTATTGACAATAACAAAAAAGAAACTTTCTCAACTTTTAACAGTTTGAAAAGTTTTAAATGAAGTCTGAAATCGTATAAAATTTTATCGTAGAACTCTGTAGTGCAATATGCACAAACGCGACCATCAAACTACTCAATTTCTGTTAAACTTTCAAGTTTTTGCAGTAGAAAACTAAAACTGCTCTGGTTTGATCTATTTTTCTTATTGACAAATAAAATGATGTGAGTCTATTAACGAAGTAGCATCAGCGGAGTTCCTGGCACTGTAATAGGAGATAGACTGATTACAGTCACGTAGACAATCCAGAAATTAAATAACAAGAAACATGATAGAGTGTTAAGATTAACAAAAATCGTAAGTAATTACTAAAGAGACTGAAGACTTCTTGAATGATTACCATGAGATCATAAATTTGAAGAAATTTAGAAATCCTGAAACCTCGAAAGGTAGTTAAGGATTTCATTGCCAAAATCATAATAAATAATCACAAATTCAAACAGTAACCGAAAAACTTATTTATAGATTTCTTTTGTTCAATATGTTGGAGTTCAGCTTTCTTTGGGTTTAGAAACCGATTAGAAAAATGAAACCAAAAGAAGAAAAATCAAAAGCCCAAAAATGTTAAAGAATCTCAATATTTTTTTTAAGTATTCGCTTTTCAAGATTTTTGACCTTTTTGCTTATAACTGAGTAATTCCATACTGACTGACCTTTTTGTGTAAAGAATCAAAACATTTTCTAGAGCCATAAAGGATACGAGTTCCCCCAGAAAGGAAGCAGCAACAGAGCAACGAACGACGACAAATGTATTCAAATAAAACTCTGTGACTTGTTCTGATGTATCTGATAACCAGCTAAATGAAACCAGTTAGACGTAAAAGGTATATGCTACTCTGTTGACCAAGGGTGAGCAAAACAGAAATGCAAGCCTTCAAGCTTTAAATTTTAAAATACGTAAGTGTTTCTGTCGTTGTAGGAGTTAATTCGGCGGGGATCCGAGTTTGCTTACCCCTAGAAGAATAATTTTCAAACTGAGTTCCGCAAATAATTTTTATATTAAATGCATATACGTGCAAAATTTACAAAAAAGAATGTGCTGTTCTTTCCAAAGTTTTAGGCCCATAGCAAAAAGGAGACCAGAAGTGGTTTTTGTGTATCAGTTACGGAAAATAGAATCCTTAGATTTGCCTCGCTACATAGATTGGTTTGCCACTTACCTCAAGGATCTTAAATGAGGGCTATATCACACTTTGCCTCATCACCTTGCAGAGCCCCGAAGTCACTGCTTTGCTGTGATGGAGTTTTATCTAGATATCCCCATCATCAGACTTTCACTTGGCCTATTATTACTTCGACATGAAACGTCTAACTCCTTGAAGTTGGACGAGTGTTTTCGACTCTCTAATCTATATTCATCGAGTTGTCTAAACAGCGTAACATTGTGAAGATTTAATCTAATCTAATTTCAAAGATTGAGAATCATAGCACTGGAGTGCATGGCCATGCAACTACCCACAGGATTGCGCAATATTCCCCTCAGCGTCTATAACTGTTAAGATATGACAAACCCTCAACATTATCACTAATGAAAATCCAAGCCGCCACTAAAATTCGCTAGGACCACCCCTGTTAAACTGGTCTAGCTATGGAGATTCAAAGTCTATACCCAAACTTAGACAGAACCTAGCTGTTAAAAATCTTTAGCCTTTACGATCATTTTAATCAGTCGCGTTTTTGGAACCTTCAAACCGGTAAGGCTTTTAGAATCGATTTCACTTTTTCAGTCAATCTAGCTTTTCAAGTCAGTCACATTCTTACGAGTAGAATCGGAAAAATTTTTCCTCTTAGCATTCATTTTTCTATAATCGAGACAAAAGTTGTATTCTATTATAAATTCAATTTTCTATTGAAAAAATAAAAAAAACAACATGTTGAAGATTTCCTAAAACTCTTGTTGAGAAGTATTCCAAAAAAATGTAAGAACTAACTTTTGGTGCGTTTTGTCCTGAGAAAAGCATTGACGCAAAGATTTTTAACAAGATTTTGGATTTTTGAACAAAGTGAACTTTTCAGACAAATCGGTCAGGTCGTTGAGGTTCTTCCAACAAATCCAAACTAAGTTTTGAGGCTTCGTTAATTTTATTTCAATAGAGGCGGTGTGAAAATTGTTCTCGTCTTTCTACTTCGCTTCCTAAGATGAAAAATACTTTAAGGTGCTCCGAATAAGCAGAATTTTGAAAAATATTGATGTAGTCATTTAGAACCAGATATTGCAAGGTTTTAAATAAATTAAATAAATTGTAGATGTCTCAGACAAAAAGCATCAACTCTACTTAAGTGTTTTAAATGTATCGTTCCATACCGACAAGAGTGATCCATGGAAACTGTAACAGGTTGAGATCAGGTATTTCGCTTAAGATTAGATATTGTCAGATGATAACCATTGAGGTACTACATATCATGATGTCTGTGGAGCAAACTTAGTGAAATATCTATTTGATTTGAACTCGAGCACGCTCTACTTTTTTATAGTTGAGACTTACTCAAAAATACAAATTCGCATGCGTGCTCAGACACAAGGTAAGGACATAGCCGATTTGTGTTTAACTTGTGAGTTGAGTATTCTTGTGGAGTCAAGCATACCAGTACAAGTACACTCAAGTGCTAATTAGAACTATTGACATTAGTAATCTACGTAGACAGAGTCTCGTGTTCTCTACAAGGGTGAGAATTTGTATTTTCACCATTGGAGTGTCCGACCATGCCAACTGTAACCGGTCACTTCAGTCGTCGGAAGCTTCATTCACCATGATTCAGAAGTTTCCTAAGATTCGAGAGCTCGGGCGCTTTGAGCATATAGTAAAAACCGTCTGCGTCTCACATCACTTGCGAGTTCTATCTGCTCGGCCGTCCTACATCACTTTCTACCACCAAGCCCTATTGGCGTGCAGTGGTGTAAACCATTCTCCTGGGCATTAAAAGTGCCTTGCCCCGCTTAATTACGCAATATTTTGCAAAAAAAGCTGCGTTTTGTCGGCTAGATGTTCTTCAGTACTCCACTCATTGCTTTGCTTCGATGTTATACGAATCCTTGAAGACATTGCTTTGTCTTGGGTTCTCCATCGAGCACAATTTATATGAATGTTTTCACGGGCTCGCTATGACGACGGTTTCCACCAAATGATGAAGATTCCATTCACGCTTTTTGCTGACACTCTTCACCATCACGAATACGGTGGTCTAATCAGTGTTTATATTCATCATCTTCCATCCACCATTTCATGACCACCAGATCGTCAACCCGTCTGGAGAATGCAGAATTTCCGATATGCGAGCTGCATCGCCATCCACTTCGGTCTAAAGATATTGATATCATAAAGAGGGATGTCTGCGATGGGAAAGTCTTGGAGTGAGATCATTATTGTTGCAGTCGTCTAAACCACCTCCACGCTTATCAACTCCTCGCCCAATCGCCTGACACTACAGTGCCTCTATCACAACTCGAGTAAACTCCACTGACTGAAGGTTCAAGTCGCTGCAACCACACGATCCGTTACAAGTCACTATCACAGCCGACGGCTGGTTTTGTGTCGGTTATTTGGTGGTGGCCATCACCGCAGATTATTCATCAGCCTCGCCAATCCACCATCAAGTCTTGCGCTTGCGATTAACGGCCATTCTTCTTTAAAATTCCACTACGTGATGACTGAAGAGAAGATTAATTTCTAAACAATCGTCCGCCTTTGGCGGATTTTGGCGTTTGTTTTTCTCCTTTCTTTTCCTTACCAATATTATTAGTAGGCTTGTCATGTCGGTGTCACCAACACAAAAAGATTTGCGGAAGTGCCCAACTAATTAAGGACAATCTGTTTCAATTATTATTGTTAGTACTTCTTAATGTAAGTTCGTAAGTCAAAATGTATTTGGGAATACACGAAATCACGTCATCTTGTTTCACTATGTTAATATCTCTGCATGTGGACAAGACTCGTCTTGCAATAAAAAGAGTTTTTGATAGTTTGTTAAGTGTTGCAATGTTTTGCTTTGGACACTGCAGCAAGCGCAAAATATCAACTTGAGGATTAAAGTTTTCAGATACCTGAATATTCTCATCATAAGCTTTAAATTTCTTCCGTTGAATACAATATCACACTAAACTGAGTATTTTTGCTTATGACATGGGACCTACGATGCATCTCTGTTTAATTGCAGACTACTGTTTGACACTAAAGTAACCTTTTGCAACCATAAATGAGTTTCTAAACGAAATGGGTTATACAAATTTGGGCTAAAATATTGTAGTGATTAAGTTCAAGAAGGTTAAAGTGCATGTTGACTTTCAAACTGAAGAGTCTCGTTTTTAGAAAAGAAACTTACTAAGCAAGTTGACAAAACAGACATCCTTGCTTGGAGGTGGCGAAATATGACCTTGTAGTTACATTTCCCTCGCGACCAGAATCAAGTGCAGTTTTGCAAGCCAAACCAAAGTATTGAGTGGATAGTTAGTAGGAAGATAATTGGCTTCAACGAGTACATGGGAAATTGAATAAAGCTCTAAGAACTTTCTCTCTGTGCAAAAGAACGTATTGATGAGAAATTAGAGTCAAGAAGGTTTTGCCGAAAAGAAAACATTCACAGATCCGTAGTTTTACGCTTGAAATGTTATTGTACAGCGGAAGTAAGGTGTATCGGTGATCCTTTAATCGTTACCATAGTGAATGATAATATTAATTAATTATATTATAATTATGAAATTAGAAATTTTAATAAGACTAAAACATATTTTTCTAATTTAAATATTCTTAAGTTATTTTAACGGAAATTTCATTGGGCGAATTGAATTTATTGATTCCGACAAGGAATGAAATAACGTCTGCAGTTATTTAGTACAAAATATTATTGTCTTTAAACAGTGATTGACAATTTTGTATTATAGATAGTTCTATATTCAGATAAAGCGAGCCTAATATAAATTTAATTTGTTTCTATGGAGAGTTTCCATTTTCGACTCACAAGAGTAAGCTGTAATTAATCATTCAAAGATTCTTCGGTATGTATCCTAGATTTTGTTGTAGAAAGATAATACTCGTGATCGATTTTACACAAAATTGCACTCAAAACTATAAAGAGAGTAATCAACTTTAAATTATTCAAATCTTACTTTTAAGTACAATAATTAATGTATAAACCTAGCGGATAATTAGACTGTTGAAAAGATATTTATCAAATTATTGTAGATAATAAAGCTACTTAACGAATTAATTCGTATAATCATCATTCTATGTCACCATCATGCATAATTAACATCAAATATCAACTTAATAGCGGTGTCAAAGAGACCCAAGTTCGCATGTAGTTAGAACAAAGTTTCCGCCTCCAAGGAAGTGTTGGTTTAAGGTGGCCTGACCACCACGGACCGGAACAGAGGGTCTTGAAAAGACCATCTAGGCGTCCTAAAATTACACCCGAGTCGTAATAAAATTTTAAAATGAATCATTCTTATCGTGCCTTTAATAAATATAAATCTTGGGATTTCTAATAATTAATCGAATTAAACTTAATTTCCACTGCAATTTCTCATAGATAAAGCAACAAAAAGAATTTCTATTAAAAGGTTTAAGTGGATGATTCAATGAGAAAAATCATTTATTTTTGCTTACAAAACTAATTGAACTAAAAATAGAGCAAGTTTAGATTTTTCACGTACTAATTAAGGAGGTAAGGAAATATGTTTCAGGTTTAACTTGGTGGAATGAATATGAGCCCCATCAAACAACCGGCCAAAGCTTATAGATTCAAGCGATAATTAGATTCCACCACACCCTTGTCTTGAGTTATAAGGTAATAAGACGCCAGGACATGCCTAATTTATAGTTTACCCCGTTCATAGGAACATTATACTAAAGAGATGGTGTTAAACACTTGGGAATTTAAAAACAAATCGGCCAAGAATTGTCCGTGTGAAAGGTTTGACGAAAAAGATTTTAGGTAAAAATCAGTCGGCTATTTAACAAGGACATCGACGGCAGAAACCAGAAGCGTTTGTTTTAAAAATAAAAATTTTTTGTTCTGCATACCTAAATATGGCATAATTTAAAATTATTTATGAGGATGGACAGTAATAAATTAGAAATATTTGAAATACTGATGCGGTGTTTTCAAAGGAAATCTCATGATATAATATTACCATAAAAACAATAGCATTTGGATGATGGAGAAGCTGTCCAAGATATTCCATAAACAACTCTTATGGAATTCATTATTAAGAAATTTTAAAAATTATTTTATTTATTTTTAACATACCATATAATCATGTAGGTAGACTAACGAGCCAGTCGACTGGTTAATTATAACAACGAATTTTACAAAAAATTAGATTTATTACTCTTCCCACAATACAATGAATTAACAAAGAATAATTTCACACTCGCTGAAAAAAAATTTTAGTTAAATTCATATTTAGATCAGGTTGATGATAATAAATTCATGTAGGTAATAGATTTTTTTGAATTGCATCCGGTAGGAATATATCACAGCTTTTATAACAACTTTTATAAATATTTTATGACCATTTCAGATGACGTGTTCAGTTTGCTGAACGTTTTGTTATGGTAATTGTTATGAGTTTATGAACTTTATGCTTCGAAAATTTTGCGCAGTTTATATGTTAATATCACTGAATGTTATTACATATAAAAAGTGGTAAAACGAAAATATTGTGTGGTTAGCGTGCGTGAATATGTGTTAATCTTGAATAATTTGTTAGAAATTAACTTATCTGTCTAAAACTCGTTTTAAAATTAGTTGAAATTTAAATAAGAAAATGTTGGAGAAAATAATCACAAATCTGTCTTACTTCCTTATTCTAAATCTGAAAATGGCATCCAGCGAACATAACATCTATATTATTATCGTACAGTATAAGATGCATTAAACTAATTACACCTCTATTTACGTATTATTTTGATCTTCTAATGGTTCATTACTGACTTCTCACGCTGTATAACACGTCAAAGTTAATTCGAAGCACTGCGGTAGTATGTCTTATTTGCTAAACTTCTAAGTACACATTTACCTGTGTAGGTGTTTATTATTACCATCCAAAATGTAGTTAAATAACCGTTATTGAATTAAAAACAATCCTACTGATTGCATAATAGCACTCCTGCTTACCATTTTCAAAAACGGTTCACACGGAACCATCAAAAAAGCAAACTATTAACAAAGAAATTCTGAAATAGGGTAAGTGCCCTCCTGCCTGATTTCTTTTTTTGAAACCAAGGGAATCAATCTCTGGAGAAATGTTGCTGAAGGTATTAATGATAAAACATGATATTGCAATGGCGCAGTATCCCCCTTTCTCTATCTAAATATCACTATGTCCAGAAAGTAAGTTCATTTTTGCTGGTAAAATAAAACAAATGTATATTAGGAAAATAATTTATTGTAAAATAATCTGTAAACTTAAAACTATTAGGCAACATAGCTACCACCATTTTGTAAGCATTTATCGTAGCGTGGCACTAATTTTTGTATTCCTTCGTCATAAAACGTTGACGCCTGTGACTGTAACCAAGTTGCAACATGTTCTTTAATCTCATCGTCGTCATTGAATTTCTTGCCAGCGAGGTTTGATTTTAGGCTTAAAAACAGGAAGAAGTCACTGGGAGCAAGGTCCGGACTATACGGTGGGTGGTCAAATTGTTCCCATCCAAATTGAATCAAAAGTTGCTGTGTAAGGTTTGCAGTGTGGGGGCGAGCATTGTCATGAATCAACAAAATGTCGCTAGTGAGCTTTCCACGGCGCTTATTCTGAATTGCACGACGCAGTTTCCTTAGCGTATCACAGTAGGCAATAGCGGTAATTGTTTCGCCCCGTGGTAGAAAGTCCACTAAAAGAACACCACATCTGTCCCAAAACACTGTGCACATGATTTTCCGGGTTGTCAAATTCGGCTTCGATGTTGTCTTTGCTGGTGATGATGTGCGCCTCCATTCCATCGATTGCCATTTTGTCTCATGTGTCTCATAGGCTACCCAAGTCTCGTCCCCAGTCACTATACTGTTAAGGAAATGGTCCCCGTCATTGTGATAACGAGTCAAAAATTCAAGAGCAGCACCTAGGCGTTTTTTCTTGTGATTCTCGATAAGAGTTTTCGGTATCAAGCGTGCACAAAGCTTTCGATATCCCAGTTTGTCATGAACAATTTCATGAAGAAGGGATCGTGAAATTAGGGGAAATTCCATAGAAAGAAGAGAAATCGTAAACTTACGGTTTCCTCTAATTTTTTTCATTCACTGTATGAACAAGTTCATCATTAACCAATGATGGACGTCCACTTCTTCCTTCATCGTGCACGTTTACACGGCCATTGTTGAATTTTTTTACCCATCTCACAACCATAGAATAACTCATTACATTCTGTCCATACACCTCAGAGAGCTGTTGATGAATGTCCACTGGTTTCAAATTTTTCGCATTGAGAAACCGAATCACTGATCTAATCTCGCAATCGGCGGAATTTTCAATTACCTTCGCCATTATAAACAAGCACTGTGACACGATAACAGCAGATAACTAACTCAAATCGCATCGCTGCAACGGCGGGAAATAGAAAATGTACTTACTTTCTGGACATAGTTATAAATAGTATTCAAACTGTTATTATTTCCATTTAACCTAAGTTCTTTCAAAAAAACAGTGTTCTCTATCAGTTATACTTCTGATGCTTAACACTTTCAATCCTTTTTGTTTGATCATTGGTGTTGGTATTCAGGTATGTTTCAGAATTCCAGGTGCACAAAATGAAAAAAAATGCCTACTACAAGAAGAAGTCGAGCTAAATGAATCTTCTGAAAGTATTCAATAAAATCATCTTGACTCAATATTATCCAGCGTGACCATGATCCCTGTTATTTCCAACTATATTGTCCAAATATTTGAATGAACCCAGTAGTATATCTTGATCCAATGAAAATTGTAGCAATGACAAAGAATTTTAGTTTTTTTTCACATTTCACAACAGTAGGCTAAATCATGTAAGCTTTTAACAAAAGTTAGATCAGCTATGAATTGTCACCTATTATTATAACAGTTTGGGCAACAAATGAAGTGCCTTTATATTGGCACCGATATTAAAAGAATCCATTTGGTAGAAGCCTGTCAAAGATGATCTGAGAAGCAAGACCAAAATGTCCAATAAAATGTTTATCTCTACTTAACATCTTACGTGTCTTCGATATACAAACTGGCAGAATCGTGCAATAACTTAGTTCTAGTTTCCATTTTAGCAAGATCTGCGACGGCGTTCATGAATACCCTCCCTTTCAGTCCTATTTTCTTTAGTTACCAAATTGTAACTATTCTTGTTTGTTTGGATTTTAGTTTAGATTTACCCAATGATTTTAACTAGCAAATAGGGGCACACGCTGGAAACACACCTTATTTTAGCAATTTGAAAAAATCACGGCAAATGATCGTTTCTTGACTGCGTGCTTTGTTTACTGTTTGGACAGATACTATATTATGGCAAGATTTGACTAGTGAGCAAACCTTTATGCGATCAATGAAGTCCGTATTATCAAAATTCTTGGGACAACAGGTGAAGCTTTGTGATAACCGCAAAAAAAAACGTGATACGAAGACAATTTTGCAGTTGCTAGATGGATTCCAGCAATCGTTTCTCTAGCTTGTCGTCTGATCACTAGCAACTGTTATTTGTGAAAATATCGCGGATGTAAACCCAGTGCACTTGTTTCACAGAATGCTCTGTATTGTTTGAGGCACATGGAACTTGCAGAGTATCTGCCTACAAATTAACATCAAGGCCTCTCTCTCTATTTGACAATTCGTTTCTAAGAAAAGCTATTAAATCTATTTAATTAAAGTTTCATGAAGAAGACGCATCACTTGCATATGAACTTGATTTGGGGCCTCCTTTGCTGCCAGCGATGGTTACCTAAATGGGAAAGTAAGCGCAACCATCTAGCCGATGAAGAAGTGAACATTGTTTTTAATGGTTACCATGAGTCACCAACCAAGGAAGTTGAGCACGAACGACGAATTGCGCAGTCTCGCTTAATGCCATCTTAGATGAAAATGCAGCAGCCGAGTTTCTTCCAAACATAAACAACAAGACACAGATGATATTCATGGTTCATGTGATAGCTGCTGGCACTTATGTCATTTTAACTGAAAAGACGCGAAAAGTAAAGCTTTTAATTTCTGGGAATGGTCTTCAGCAGCGTGGCATTTCAAAACACGTTAGGTTGTTTTACACCATTCCTGCCTTTTTTAGATGCTGTGACAGTTGCGATACATCTAAAGCGTGGCAAAAAACTTTAGATATGCAAGTATCGATATTAGGTCAACTTCAACATACAAAATTGTGGCAGCAGGAAAAGCATTCATGTTAAGTTTCTACTCTGGTAAGAGAACCGAGTCCCTCGACACCAAAAGGTTCCGAATAAATACAAGAATCTCATCCAAAGCACGAATAGACGGCACTTGCCAACTTATTTTTTTCCACTAACTTCAGCAGTAATGTAACGGTGTTCCTATAGAGTTTTATATCAGGTAGGTACAGTTATGGAGATGAATTCACATGGCTCCCAGGACCGAACTGAAATGTTCTGTATGTAACTAGACAAAGAAAATGAGGATGAAATTCACCAACATATCAAAAAAGAGTTGAATAAACCCAATCAATGGTCCGGTTTCTCCTGTTAGAAGAAGCGGGCAAATCACACAGTAGACTCTATTGCGTTATATTAACTATGTTTCTATTTGTTGATAAAGGACAGTTACACTATTGAAGTTTAATTAATTTGTGACTTTATATGTAAACATTATTTCAAGAGTTCAGCTTGTTTTTTGAAATTTCGAAGTTTAAAACCTATTTACCCTAAGCGAAAATTCTTTTTCTTTAATATTACTTAGTTTTTCTTCTTCTTTTAAAAGGCAAATTGGTTGTTTATTTAGTTGATATTACTTATTGCTGTGTCTTGGTGGGGATTCGGCTGATGATGATATGCAGCTTTGTGCCCATTGTTTTGGGAGTCTGCCTTGCGGTGTTTTGGTAGTTGGTTCTCCATCTTTAGCAATCTTGGGGAGTCTGTCTCTGTTCATTCTATCTACCTGTTCGCTTCATTCTTTCCGTCTAACTTCAGTAAATTTTATAATGTCCGCTGTTCCACATTGTTCCGCTATTTGAAGGCTGGGTACTATATCTCTTAATGTTTTACCAACTATACGTCTTAGGGTTCTCACCTCGGTTGTTCTAAACAGTTGTCTCGCTTGTTCTCATTTGACATATACTTGTTGCACCATGCGATCTCTTGCAGACATTTTTTTCTTTAAATGCTTCCATACCATAGTGGCCAGCTGATCTTACAAACCGATATAACCGCCTTTGTAAGTTGTCTTTGCTATCCGCAATAAGAAGGCATCGTCAGTTGGATGTTTTTACCATCCATTCTCTATCCTACCATTGTTCTTATGACTTTGATGATTTTGTCCATTATTATATTGAATTACATTGGGCTGAGTGAGTCCCCTTGATGTATTGCAGAGGTTATCTTTATCTTCTCACATATTTGTAGTACTACAAAAATGGCGGCGGTTGTTGATCTGTTTGTTTTGAATCCTATCTGTTCTTCACCGTTTTCAATTAAGTTGTCCAATTTTTCGAGTATTAAGTTGGTTTCTTAAAGATTAGTATCGTAATACTTGTTTTAATGTCTTCGGAGATTCTTTAGTGTTGTATCACAATTTTAATAAATCTGAGTATTTGATCTTGCCGTGGTTGTTCGCCGTATTTCAGCAATTCGTTGACTATGTCTTCCATCCCTGGTGCTTTTCTGTTTCTTAATTCTGACACCGTCTTTTGTAAGTCTTCTTTGGCTATTTCAACATCATATCTCATGTCTACAGTTGGTTGGCTGTTCAGGTTCCCTTCTCCACTTATGATATTTATCGAGGTTGTCTCGTTTACTTCAGCCTTTCTGTTTCTAGTCATCTTCCACACTTTACATTGGGCATCTGTTAAATCGTGTTCCATATCTTTGGTGAATATCTTCTAATACTCCTCTTTTATCTTGCTGATTTGTGCGTTGGCTTTGTTTCGTGTGTCTTTATAGTCATTCAGGTCGTTTGCGGTTTTTGTCGTTCTGTATTTTAGGTTTTTTTTTACTCAGTTTTTTATCTTCTTCTGTAAACCATTACGTTATACTGATTTTTTTTTCTGTACTTTTCTCTTCCCATATGCTTCTTCTGCCGCTTTCACTATATTTGCTTTTAGTTACTCCCAAGCTATCTTGACGTTATCCTTTGGTTTTATTTCATTTGTGGAGATCTTTTGCTTTATTCAGTCTTGATATAGTGACCTTGTGCTGTCATTGTTCATACTTTCCACATTTATTTTTGTTGTGATTTTTCCTGCTTCTTTTGGTTATCTTTTTGCATTACATCCTTTTCTCAATTTATAGAGTAGCAAACTATGGTCGCTTCCAATGTTTGTAGAGTTGAGTGTCGTGACGTCTGATATTTGGTTTGGATGTTTATCCACGGGTGTTTTGCCATATTACTTTTCATTGTGTTCGAAGCATGTATTGTTGATTCTCATGTTATTTTGATAGCAGAAATCCACTAGTAGTTCTCTCTTTTCATTCTTTGTGTCTTCACTGAAGTGTCGTTTTATGTTAGAGATAATATGTGTTCCAGTTTGTGAATTTAGATGGCCCATTATTTTTTACGTGTTCTTTAGGGGGGGATTAGATAGTTTACTTCGTGTAGTCTCTTTGATGTTTGTTTTTACTAATATCCGGTGCGTACACCCTAATAAGGTTCATGGATCTATTGTTCATCTTTAGTTGTATTTTAATCATCCTTTCACTTCTGTAAGTTATGTCTTTGATGCAGGTTGAAACTTTTTGTGTAATAGTATTCCAGCCCCTCCTTGGCGTGATCTTTATTTTTCTCAGAATTAATTAACATACATTACCCATATTGACGCGTTTCTAATTACTTAATTACTTCGATTTTGCTTTATTACAATTATTATTTGATTAAAATTAAATTTCTTGCGGCAATTTCTGTTATTTACTTAAGATTAACAATTTTCTAAAGCTCAAGTCAAGCGGAAAAAAGCAAAACACTCAAGAACTAAATTACGCAATTACTATTAAATAATGATTAACGTAATGATATTGTTAAGTTTTTTTATTGGTCATATTCTAACAATACACCAATAATAATTAAAATGTTAACAAATACACCCAAACAAAAGACTACAAAAATTATGGTTCAATTAATGGTTTTTTAATTAAAAAGGAAAAAAGCTCGGTTCTATAGAAATTAATGTTCTTTTCAAATTCTTGAATGGGAACGGTTTCATATCAAGGTAGACCAAAAATATTATGCCATGTCATGCCGGCTGCTACTGTCCAGAAGTCTATTCATAATGATTTAGTTTAGGTCAAGATGCCTAATAAAGAACAACATAAAAGTTACAAAAAGTACCATGGTATGGTTAAAATTCTTTTCGTTGGAATGCGGCTCCATTATTATTAATAAGTAGCTTATTAAACGAGCTGTTCTAAATGATTCTGTTTTGAACTACCACTACCTATAAATTACATTTCACTATCGCACAGAAAATCAAAATCACAAACAAGCTCTCATTATTTTTCTTAAATCAGAATTTTTAAAAATTTTATAGGATCTACACAGATCTTTTATCGAATGAGAAAACTCAGTAGTAAAATATTAGAAATAAAAAATGCAAGTGTTGGTAGAACAAGCAAATAAAGAAAAGGACTTGATTACATGTGGAAATTTTTAAATGAAGAATCTTGAGAATGTCATCAGATATTCAACATATTCATAATTTCTGCAAACCAACTGCTTTGCATATTAAATTTAATATACCCACCACTGCTATATTATAAACTTACCATAAACCTCGAGAGGCGCATCAAACTCTTTGATAATAACTTACACGTTAAGATATTATTTTAAAATGTTTAGATGATAATTCTTATTTTATACATAGTAAGAATAATAAAATATAATGCACAAATTCAATAAAGTTGATTCAAAATTCTATATATTTTCGAAAAAAGAAGATTTTTCCTAACTTTCTTCTTTTGTGGATAACAACAATCGAGCACGAAGTGTGCTGTAACGTTTGTTCATTTAGCGTTTCAATTTTAAAATCGGTTCAATAATTCAGAGCCGGAAATGAAACATTGAGCAAAAATGGAATAGATTTGCTCATTTAGCGCCCTATACGCTCACTCGTTCAAAGCACAATTGTCATATTTTTGATAACTAGCTAACATAGAATAGGTACTTGAGAACTGCTCAAATTTGTTGGATAACTTTATATAGAGAAGAGGGCTATGGGATGATCTACTGCTTAAAGCAGTTTCAGGAGCACAGAAAATGCTTCTAACAAAAATCTCACAACACAGGTGAGATATCGTTTCTGAGACTGATAATGATTAAGGGTATCATATCTATAATATCTGGTTACCAGAACTGTGAATCCTAAGGTTTCAACTAACAGCAAGACCCAAACTTGTACTAAAAAGAAGGATTTTCAAATTAAGAAACTAATGGCTGAAAAGACAAGGTCAAACTGTGAACTAACTTACATACCTAACCGTAGAATGAAATATAACCAAATACTCCAATACGCAATGTTTAGTATCATCAAGACCATCGGGCAAAAAGTAACAAGCATAAAGCCAATCTATCTGCAAAACATTTTTCAGCTGGTTTCTCCCTACAAAAGCTAGATCAAGAAATAGAGCAAGATCAAAAAAAACTTAGTAAAACTAATACATATTATTTAATGCCATTTAGATACTAGCCCAACTCATTGGAAACTGATTAAAAATTAATGACATTCAAACTGATACTCTACGGACTGAAATTTTTAGAAGAGTTAACAAAAACCAGAACAAATCAATGGAAATCGCACAGTACTGCAGTGCCGCATTTCTGGATGTAAGTCTAGCTAGCATTCACTATTTAAGACCAAAATAGTTCTCTCTGTAAGCTACTTCAACCTGCTAAAGTAATACGTAAATAATAATCGATTTGAAACAAAGATAAATCCAGCCACTTCCTCATCCATTTAGGTGTACCCCTAAGAAGCATTTTTGGACATCTTCTGTATGTATACTTCCAATTTACCAACATTCATAGAAACAATGATCGATACGTTTACAATCGACACGGCCATGTTTGCAACTAACAAAGATCACTCAATAGCCTCATCAAGCCTTCAAGAGCACCTAACCTTTTTTAGAAAATGGTTAGAAAAATGAAAAATCTAAGTTAACGAATCTTAGTTATCACATATCATCACTCTATGGTTACATCAGAAGATATCCAAAGATCCAATTCAAATTACTTCAAGCTATAGTGGTTGCACCCTGATATATGTCAAAACACACCCTACGTACAGATCTCAACAACTATAAGTAGATAATTAATTTATATAACAATTCATCAAAAACTATTGATACTAACAATAATACAAAGAAAAATAAAGTAGCATAAAATAAATTTATTGTAGGAATCATTGGCAAATGGAGAAAGATTAAATCGTGATTTTCTTAATGAATTTTGACATTCAAGAATTATTAGATTGCATGAATTAAACAGGATGATAAGATCCCTGATCTAGAATAGATGAGAGCAAGGGTTTCACAGAGCACTGTTCTAGGAACCTATTCTCTATCTATTATATACGTGCAACAGTCACGTTTGCCATCCTGGCAGTAGGAGATGACGTAGAAGATGCTACGACAAACCTCCAGAAAGCGAGTAATCACATCGGTAACTGGAGAATAAAACTAAACGAACGGAAATCAGTACACATCATCAACTACACCAACAAAAACAGAAATGGCCTAGCTATTAATTTTCATAAATTAAATTTTCGTTCAATATGAGAATACGATCAAATACTTTGGCATGTCTCTCGATACCAAAATACCATCAAAAGAAATATGAGGAACTAGGTTTGAACTATTAAAAATTGTACTGATTATTGGGACAAAACTCTCAATTATCAACACATAACAAAGTCAATTTAAAACGTTGCAGTAGCTGTATGTCTGGAACTAAAACAGATATCAAAAACCATCACCGGTAAACTACAGTACAGTATGGATGTATGGCATCCAACTCTGGGGTACGCTAAACAGTACCATACAAAGAGAACACAAACAATTCAAAATAAAGTACTCCGGGACACAGTAAATACTGCACGGCGCGTTTGTACTTAACAATGATATTGGCCACCTTAATAGCGAAACAATCTAATTCCTAGATAATGACAACCCGCCAAGAAGATTGAAGAGAACTAAGCCCTTTAATGCCCATAATTAATGTAGTGAGTGCTAAACTAGAGTCGCCTATTTTTTACCTTGTGCATAAAATATTAGAGCAGGCTTGAATGAAACTCGGGTCGAGCTTGACTGAAGTACTGACCATATATACTGGCATAAGTTAGTTTATTGTAACAGTGCAAAAGAAAATTAGAGGCTTATAGTGTCGAGCAAGACAACTGCAACTTTAGAACAACTTTAGACTGTAGTAATTTAGTTTTAAGGCTAGTTTAGTTTTTAGACCAGTTTCAATGTACCGAACACAATAGGAATTTAATAAAGAAAAGTGTAGGACAACTTTAAAACTTGTCAAAACACAATGAGCAGACGAACTAGACTTGTCAAGTCATTTACATGCCCATAAAATAAAATGTCCCTAATTTATAGACTCTGCATAGATATAGGGAATTATATAAGCAAAAAGGTTGAAAAACGCTAGTGCACTTTCAAGGTCAGAAGGTTTATTCAACATCAACCTTTCTTGCAAATAATGCTCAGAATCTGACTTATAGGAATAATTGAAGCACAATCAAATCATGAGTGGCAATGGTCAAAACATTTCCATCGTTATAAGTGTCATCAAACGCTGGATAATATACAATAAATGGAAGGAAGTTGAATCAGCCTCGTTGTGAATTCTCATATGAAGTAGTCACGTGTTTTACAAAAATTTTCAATTGATCTTTCAGCTTTAGGGTGTCCTACTTCCTGAAGTGACATGATAAAGTAACTGATTATGTCTTGTAGTTTTGGCAAGTATCCAGAAGTGTTCTATTGTCTGTCCATAAATAATATTTATACAGTATTTATTTGATCCTCCAACTGCTTCATTGATTGTAAGTAAATATTATACAAGAACGAATTCCAGGCTTGTTGCTTTTCATTACAATGACTGTATCCAAATCTACCGCCTTTCTGATACCTTGAGTAGGTTTCTAGTTATCTTGGTAAGCGAAAATACTGGAACCAATTTTGACATTTCTTAAAATGTGATTATCTTCAAGTTAGCATGTGGGAACAAAAAGTATTTCCAAATAATAACTTGAGGAGAAGTTTCTTTTCTATATAAAAAGCCTTACTGATCAGTATCTATGGCACTAGAATTCAGTCTAAGAATAATCTTAGTGAGTAGGTATGTTGTAAAAAACGACATTAATATAGAGTTTATCAATAACACGTTTTTGTACATTAGACATCAAATTTAGTTAAGACGCTCAGATGTAACCTGCAAATTACCACAATGTACAGAGATCAAGATGCAGGTGGCTACAACTAATTGGAAGATTAATGAAGTTTTATCAATATATGTACATAAAACTAATGAATAGCGTTTATTTACAATATCGGCTTGTAAGATAGATAATCACACTATGGGAACCATGTCGAATTGAATAAACTTAATGGTTTGATTGGTCAGGGTGGTCCTTACTTCCTTACTGTGTTTTCAGTACAGTGAATCCGTAGAAATTCCTTGCAAAAAGTCGGGTAGTTTTGAATTTTTGATATGTTATTTGGTTACAAAATCCAACTTTGTGACCTCGGTGCTCCACCGGAAACCGCGCCACATCAAAAAACCCGCTAAATTTTGGCATGATTTTCAGTTTTTGCCCGATATCTTAAAACCTAAGCGTTTTTCGCAAAAAGTTTCTTTTTTAAAGTAGACTAAATTTGCTATAATTTGAACACAAAACGAGATCTACATATTTAGTAGTTTCTGAGCTACAGTTTCTCAAAGAATGGCTATTTTTTCAAGCAAAACGCTAAAATTGCTATAAGTGCAAAATATCCCTTAAGCTACCACTTTTACGCAACAATTCATTTTGAACGAGTTTCAAGAGCAATTAGCAACAATTTGAATACTGAATGGTCTTTGTACGGCAATTCCCGAGATAATGCAATATATGTAAATGGTGGAATGGTAAGTAAAATAAGTACATAATTGTAAATAAAATTGTAATTTTTAATTGTTAGTAGAAAAATAGAAAAGGAACGCCCTGTATAGTTCAGAATATTTTTAGATTGTGCTTTCAGATGCACTATGTCGCTCTCTGCTCTCAATTTGTTTCTATCTAACATAAAGCTATCATCTTACTAGAGCGGAATCTTGAACCACCCTATATACTAAAAAGAGGTATAGAATTTTTTTAATGACATGAATAACATCAAAATCCTGAAAAACATTTCAATTGTTATATACATCACATAACAGTATAGTACATTTGTTAGACCAGTCAATTTGAACGTTAGTTGATTTTCAATGTCTTTGAAGAAGTAGAAGGGATGATCTCTTCAACAGACTGCTTCGTCCTCACTTGCGCCATCTTCTACACTCACTGCTTCAATTTCCTTTGCTACTCTCTCATAACCAAGAGTGTAAGGTAAATCAACTTCTTCGTGGTGTGTATAGGGAAGATCAATTAAGCCCTTCCTTTCTGCAACCACTGTATTCCTACACCTTTTCTTGCACTTGCATGAAATAAGTTTAAGCAGGGATTGTGGAGCCGCTCGCCTGTCACTCTTGTATAGAGAGGAACCCAAATTTGAAGTAACCCATCGCCATTCAAAAATATTTTTCTCTTTTCCTAACCATGTCTGCATTTGATAGTAAGTCCTCAGACTATGATACTTAGCAGCATCAGTGGTTGGCGGCAGTCTGGCAAGATTATATTTGGTTTAGGCTGCTGCCCTAGTAAACAGACCTAATAAACAGGTCTTCTTTTTTGGGGTCCCCTTCATGCAGTTGAAAAGTAACTTCCTCAGTCGTTGCTTTAAGATTCAAGAAAATCCTTGCTTCATTCTCAAGGTGAAGTCGTTGTTTGAAACATGAGCCAAAATTTGGTTTTTCCTTGGCTAAAAATGTAGGATGTTGAATCGCACCTACTGAACGCGTAAACAAACATTAACACACTAGAGAAGGTGTACTTAAATAAAGTTGATGCATAAAGAATATCATCCTGTTTACCCCTTCCACATTTGCAGTAAGTAGAACCACCTGCCAGAAAAACTGTATCGTAAAGAGCATTCATTGATATGGTAATAAACCGTCCATTGTTGCTGTCATTTGACAAAAATTTTTCTTGGGGAGGTGGGCTGTTGTTTGTTCATTAAATACGATGTCAGGACATATATATTTCCTATTCTACAAATGCGTTCTGAGCTTTTTGTGCTCTTCTCTTTGCCCTTTAACTGAGTAACCATCAAAGACGACAGCCATCAACCACCACAAATGTACTATTCCTTTGAATTTGATTTTTGTCGATGACGGTAAATGAATGGTATAGAGTAGATTTTGTTCCTTTGCGTATTCTCTCTTCGCAGAAAATTGAGGTTGGAAACGGAGACAATTCATAACTTATGAAGCTCCTTAGATCCTCATCGTACTGCTTTGTTATGCAGACTCTATAGAAAATTGTAAGGAAATCAATGGTAAATGTTTCCTTTCCCACTCTCATACTGTATGAAGCAAGAGTCGTGACCTTGTCCTTGCGTTTGAATGTCACCTTTTGAAAATTGTTACCAACTATTCTTGACATTTCTTTCTTGCCAGCTTCTTCAGTCAAGTGGCAATTAACTTCTCCTACTATTTCAGAATTATTGGATATCAGGGAATCAAGAGTAGGGAACGCAGAGTGCAGGTTAAACCATTGCCTGAGCTTGTAGACATCGTCATTGTCTTGGATTATGCAAGAAGGCCTTGTATCCACATGCTGCTCAGAAGTCGCAGAGGTGAGATTGCAGTAACTCTCTATTTGATCACAAATATTCTGTAAGTCTACCATGCCTAGAGCCCATCGGGTGAAGGCCACCTGCCGACCAGCATCCTCTGTTTCGACCTCCTCTATCTTCCTATCACAACTCAAAAACGGCCCCACTCCCACCTTAGTAAGTTGGTAAATAAATAAATAAATAAATGGACTTTAGCAAGTTTAGCGGTTTTTTGAACAAAATAGCTATTCTTTGAAAAGCTGTAGTTCAGAAACCACTAATCATACAGATCTCGTTCTGTGCTTGAATTATAACAAATTTAGTCTACTTTAAAAAAGAAAATAAATATCGCCATTTTCTTTGTACAGATTCACTGGACTACGTATTTTAGAGAAACTAAATAACTTAATATACAATTCCAGCTTCACCAAACAGTCTCAGCTTTGAAACTGCGAACTAGTACGGTCTGAAAATAGCAAATGCACAATTTATTACATCGAATGCGCACTATTACTTACCATTAGCATTAACATAAATGAAGTTTTGTCTTTTTTTTACACATTATAGGGCATATCGTATATGTCGTTAAAACTCTTTCTGACGCTCTTCTCAAGTGTTACCTTTTTATTGTCTACAAGGTAAAAAGAACGTTTATATGTGGAATTCAGGAAATTATTACATCCGCGATGAAATAACTTTTTATTGGAAAATATTTTTTTCTTCAAAAAATAAAGTGATAACATAATAGCTATTCAAGTTATTTCTATCAACAGTTTTTATCTCGATATTGTTAAAATACTAGCATTACAATAGAATGAAGTGCTGGATATTGCGTATTTTATTAAATAAGCCTAACAGTAAAGTCAAATTAGCATTAACTTTCCATTCATCAGCATGACGCGAAGTTATCGGTAAATAAGCGAGACCTCCCCCTAAAGAGTCCAAACCCTAACTGACTTTACGCGGGTTTTAGAGGTCCCTAGCATGATTTATTGTGCATAAAATGAACATAATAATACTTGACAAATTTACTGTAACTTTGAAAAGTTACTTTTTTTTCTGTTAGTATTTTTAATGGTTTTTCGGACAAAAACTGTACTCCTTTTTTGAAGGTTAAAATTTACGACGAAAACGAAAAGAAAGCTTTTTCAATCGGGGTCTTTAAACTTTATTCTATCATAAAAGTCAACCTTAGGTAAAGGTAACAATATTTAAACAATTTTATTAGTTGTATTCCAGTTTAAGATTTTATTTTGTAGAAGTATTAAATTACATAAATAAAATGATAGAATTAGGGTTGTTTTAAATTATAACAATTTTCCAATGTAAGTCTCTTCCCTATATGGAGTTGATCCAACCACTTCGTGTCGTTCTCGTCCGGTTTCTTTGACATACGTTAATGTCAATGGTGAGCGCATCTTAATATATGAGAGTCGCATTGACAGGTACAGGTATCAGAAAGCGAGTAAGATTTAAAGCAGCCACAATTATTTCTTTTACCTTAACTACTTTAACTTGAACTTTGATTGAATAACCTTATGTTGTTGAATTCTCTCCATTTTTTTATTGTATCCCCTATTAAAACAGCGTTCTCATCATATCACACTTCCTTTATAATTCCCCCTCGACTTCACATCGTCATAACAATTTCACGGTATCTAAGATCTTGATGAATTATGATACGTCATGTAGACACGTAATAACACATAATAGCAGTTAAAATCCAGTGTAAACAAGAAGCTGACGTCGATAAGAATCGTATTGTGCCCTGTAACTGTTGTGTTTATAACGAGAATTATGTTAATAGGCTTGCGAGGCTTAACTGAGTTAAAAAGGGAGTTTTTAACTCGATAAGTTATCAAACAAATCCCGAAACAATGATTTATCGATTTTACTTACACCTATCCTCAAGTTTTGTTCGCTGAAAATAATTAAACTCTATTATACCTAATGGAATAGTCGGCTACCCATTAATTAAGGCATTTTTATGAATACATTACATGCTGTTCAAGACAAGTAGTGAAATTTAAACATCTTGCGGTTGGTAATACGTAAACAAGTGATTTATGGAAGAAGCCCGGTCTCCCGATGATACAAACAATGAATCCGAAATTAATTGGAGGTATTTTTACCAATGAATGTCAAAACTGAAGCTTTAGAGGGAGATACACTCCAGCCGTGGCTCGTAAATATGTCAAAATCTGTGTTGTTTTAACTCAGAAACAATGAGGCTTGGAGATTTGTGTGTCTGAGGGACGCGGCGCGCCTGTCACTGCAGCTGTCACCCAGACACTCCGATCACCTTTGGATTTTAACTCAACTCTCTGGATAATCCCAAGTATTTTCAAGAAAGAAGGAAAATAATAAAAATTATGAACCTTTACATAAATTTTGTTGCCGCTACCGTTAATGTCACTAATTAAATAATTTATGTAGTGCCAGTCAGTTTTTAATAGGTTCGATGCTTCTTTCATTTTTAAGTTTTAACACAAAATTCCATTTCAATTATCAATAAACGGCAGGTGTTCTTAGGTTTTCTATTTAAAAATTATTCTAATTATGTGGTTGTTACTGCTTAATTATATTTATTTTCTGATAAATTTTACACATTTCTTTAAATGTTTTTTTGTTCCTTTTTACGACAGTTTGCGTAAAAGATGTCTTTCCTGTGTTTACAAATATACATTCTTAATTAAAATCCAAAACTTGTTTTATGTAAATTGGACATAAACGTAAATTACGTGACGTAGAAGGTATCGTCACGATGTTTTTATTATTTTGTTCAGTAATAAACACTGTCTTAATCTTTTGAAATAGATCCGTACTTATAGCAGAATGAAGTCAGTATTTTTTTAAATTTAATTTCACATCGTTTAAATGTTGACCTAAAGATCTTTCGGTTTTCTCATCTATCTTTCCAAAGAAAATAAACATTTATTTATTACAATTTTCATTTATTGGGATGTGTCCAAAATATCAAGATTTATTAGTAAATCAACTCTATTTATTTTAAGTACTATAGGTACAAAGACAACACGTAAAAGTAGTTAATTAGTTTTTACGTAAAATGCTAAAGTTTACATTAAAAATCTATGGAACGACCCTAAGCAATGCCGGGTTATTTAAATCGACCTTGATACTTATGAGCTGGCGTTAAAGCATCCGTCCCACTCATGCACACAACGGCAAATTGCTGATTAATTTCTGGAAGAACACAATTACTATCATCTTTGCTGACTTAAATAAAGGCATGTGATACCACACGAATGTGGAGTGCGAAGATATCTCATGAGTAATACTTTGCCAACCCTAATAGACTGGTCACAAAGTTTTCTCCCGCAAATTTTTCTTGGGTGTCTGGGCATTTCTTGATTGATTGTTAGTTCGATATTTTTTAAGTAATTTATTTTGGTCAGCATCAGAACAAGGACATGCAAGTGAGGCAATTTCCCACAGGCACTACAATAACTAGATGCTATGTCACACTGTGGGCAATAATACAACTGAAAGATTTTGCCATAAGTGCCAAATACCCTAGCGTCGACTCTGGTATTATTAGTAATTACTATCACAATATCTAGTTGTCTTCAGGTTACGATTTACTATGGAAATTGTTCCACAAACTTTTGTGGCAAAAAATAACATAAAATTTATCATTGTAAGCATTCTGTATTTCGTAACTCCGATCAAAGAGTTTTTGCGAGAGTTATAAACTATAAAAAGCATTTGACGAAAGATAAAATAGTTAAAATTGTGTTCTGATTTAAAGTTGGCTCATGTAACAATTAGAATTAAATCGAAGCGTGCTGCTCAAATTGTATAGCAGCCGCAGTAACTTAAATAGGTTAAACAATGCAAAACGGAAAAACTGGCCCAACCATTTAAATTAAACTGAAATTTGGTGATTGAATTTTGGATTTCTGCAAGGACCGAAAGTTTTAAATCAACTTCGTGAGACCCAACTGAAAAAAACTAGATGCTGCCTTAAGAATCTGAAAAGTATTTTCTATTAAATCTGAAAGGTCAGATTTTCTTGAAAATAGCTATTAAACAGAAAAGCTTTTCACTTTCTACATACCAACAAAGCCCGTTTGTCCAACCCCAATTTGTTTAATAATCCACCTGTCAAACTTTAGTTCATATAATCAGGTAAGAAATCCGAATGACCATCGAGCACTGTCCATTGCTAATATTTCTAACGATGTCTTTTATGATTTTTAGTAATCACTGCTTCGTCAACAAGAAACGTGACAACGTTCCACACAGTAGTTTTTGTTCTAAATATTAGCAAAAAGTTAAAAAAAATAAATTCGAAAAATTTGTAAATAGATGCTTCTGTAGATGATCTAAAGAAGGAGTAGACGCACGTGGTCACCGGAGCCAAATTGCCTCTTTTGTTCATAGATTCATCCACTTCATTCCTCCAAGATCTTCTGGGTTCAGTGGCGTAGCAAGGGATATTGGCGCCTGGGGCGGACCTTCCAATGTACCGCCCCTCCTCCTTCAGAAGACATAAAAATTCTAATTTAAAAATTTAAAAACTTAAAGTAAACGCTT
This sequence comes from Ignelater luminosus, assembly GCA_011009095.1. Lineage (NCBI taxonomy): Eukaryota > Metazoa > Arthropoda > Insecta > Coleoptera > Elateridae > Ignelater > Ignelater luminosus. The sequence goes on along the minus strand of VTPC01091011.1, from coordinate 3,964 downwards.
AATGCAACATTTAGACTTTAAACTGCGTTTCTAAATGGTAATTATTAAATAAAAAAGTAATTTAACTGTTGGCTATGATTATATTTAGATATTTGTATTAAAATTTAAACAGCTAACTATGCTAAATATAAATAAATAAATAAGAAGAAACTTAAAAATACAACTACATTGCTTGAAACTTAAAAGTAAACTTTCCTAACTTTAAGAGCAGCAAACTCGGTTTATCGTTTTTTCGAAATCTATCTGGTTTATAAGTTCTTGCTCAATGGAAAATTCCGCCAGATTGGACAACCTCAGCTGGCTCATAGTGAACCTCAAGTAGGACTTAATCAGTTTTAACTTAGAAAAGCTCCTTTCGTAGCTCGCGACACTGATACCGATGGTCAAACAAATTCGCAACAGTATCACCAGGTTAGGGACGGAAGTATTGAGGTTATAGTGTTGGATAAACTGTAATAGTCCCAGCTGTCCTTCCTGCACGAGCTTTTGGTGGTCGTGAGATGCGTCGACAAAGCTTCGAAGACGATATCGTTCCGTCAGGAATTCCACCTTATCGATTTCATTTTCATTAACTGAATCGCAGACGTATTCCGGATTAAAGAGGTTTGCGGGTGTCAACACGGAGAATTTCTTCGCCAACTCTTCCAAGTGCTCAAACCTTGAACTAATTTCTTGAATTATCCGGTCCATGGATACGAACACTCCCAGGAGTAGTTCTTCTTCGTAGGTCAAGTTTGCACCCTTCGATTTATCACCGAAAAATTGCTTTCTCTTTGTTGTTCTTCGAGGCTCAACTTGGATTCCAAATTCCTTGCACTGAAACTGCAAGTCACTATCTCATTTTGCTGTTTAACTAAAAATATCTTCAATGCCCCAATTTTTGTCGTACCCCATAAATGTCCAGTCGCTTTGTCTGCAAGTAAACTTGAGCATCTTTAATCTCCGGAACGACTTCAGACTAAAACCCGAGATAACAAAGGAAAGAAGACGAATGCATTGGTGGCAACAGTATCCCAGCATCCGACTGAGTGACTGCATTTTCTGTTCTATCGGTGCTTAACTCTTCGAGAACATCCAGGATCTTGGAAAAATAAGTCTTCAGCAATTTGACAGCTCCTTGTCTTAAGCTCCATCGGGTTTCAATTAGGCATTTTATCCCTTGGCCAGTAGCAGTGGTCAAAACGTCCCAATGATGGGTTGATGACGAAAAGAACAATTATATTTTCTCCATCCTCCCGAAAAAGATTCCGAAGTGACGAAAGCGGCGGCGTGAACACCAACTTGGTTCAAAGAGTGGTTAGTGCGTGCGACGAACTGGGTCTTGGAGTTAGCTGTCTTAATTCTCGCTTGGGCTGCAGTATGTAATCCGAACATAACAGCAGCGTAGTTGTAAGCTTGATCTCTGCAGTTTTCAATGTCGAGTCCATCTTGGTCAATCTTCTCCAAAATCAATTGCACCACGCGTAAATACCCATCCCTGCTACTGACGAACCAACAAACGTTACCCTAGCAAACGCTTAAAATTTGTTCGCTACTGGAGCACCCAATAGGAACTAGGAACGGGCGCCAATGCTTATGAATGTTTACACGCCTGAGGCATGACAGGGACGACGGCGGCAAAATTATTGCGAAAAGTTGGCAATTGCAACAGCAAACAAAGAACGGCTGGTCTGCTGCCGCCCGGGGCGGCCCGCTCTCCCCGCCCCTCTCTTGCTACGCCACTGTCTAGGTTTTCCTATCTTTCTCTTTCCCATTGGACTCCACTCAATGACTTTGTTTATCCATCTGTTTTCGGCTCTCCTGGCATGTCCGTAATAATCTCTTGTTTTCTATAAACTGTATTACATCTGCCTCTACGTTCATTCTTCTTCTGTTGTCTGTATTTGGGATTCTATTTAACCTAGTTAATCCACAACATCGTCTCCAGAACTTCATTTCAGTGGCTAGTATTTTCTCATGGTTTTTCTTGTTGATCACCCATACCTCTGCTCCATAGATCGCGATGTTTTGTACTATGGTATTATAAATCATAAATGAGTTACTTCTAACTATGTAAATTTTAAACCAACCTGCAAAATTATAATTTATACTTCAGTAGATCAAATAATGGTTCAATAGCTCAATAGTCCATATTTTATTTACATAATACTACTTTCTCTAGTTTTATTGTTAAATTGATCAAGAAATGACAAGGATTATGCAAAATTAGATAACTCGGTACTAGCTAAAGTAAGACATTAAATAAATTAACTTTATATAAATAAAATAGAGCAAAAAGGAATCTTTGCAGAAAGATTGTAAACCTACGTTGAGAAGTGCGAATTTAAAGTTGATTTGAGCACTACAAATGATTTCGTATTTGGCAAAAAAAATGCAGAGCCAATTTGGTAAAAAATTGGTTCTATGACAAGAATAGATTTTTAATAGCAGCTCACTCCAAGTTCCAACTTAAATAGTACATAAACTTCACGAAACATACCGAAAGAAATCGGTATTCATAAGATGCCATGTATTACTTCAAAAAGGACAAATGTGATCCATAAAAAACACTTGAGGAACGAAAATAAAAAATGAGTTCAAGTTACCAGGATGTTCTTCTGATTGTATCAGACAGACAAATAAACTAAACAAGATTCCCTCTCAAAGGAAATTTAAAATGAAATATCATACAAGCAGATATAAAGGCAACATAGTATGTTTTTCTTCATAAGCAAAGCACATTAACGCAGATAATGGTGTTGACAAGCCAGCACAACATAAGCATTTCATCTTATACAGGTTTCATTAACTAAAAATATTCTAGATAAGAGTGGAACCAGATACAGCACAGACAGAAGTTCTAATAAAATAAGCTGGTTCGTCTATAATATAGGAAGCAAGATAAATCCAAAGATAAAAGTATAACATAATCCATATTAAGACATTAATTCCAGAAGAGACAAGCATCGAAGAATAAGGGTGTCATGTATCCAAAGGTTGAACCAAGACAAAGCTTAACTCATGGGAATATTGATTCATATCAAAAATTAATAGATAATCTACAAATGAATCCGTATTCCAAAAGAATGATCAAATGGATTGTGCAGGTAAACTCCCAAAAATTGATAGCATAAACGAAACTCTTTCCAAAAACAAGGATAGAGTAATTGAGGAACTTGTAAGGTAATTCCAAGAAAAAATAGAGTTAGCCAAAAACTGTTAAGGTGAATTAGACGTAAGAATATATAATAAAGATTTTTCAAAATAAGAGTAATCTTCATCTCGCCAGAAGCTCATAATTAATTAGGCGTATGCCCACTTGAGATAATAACATTAAAAAATAAGGAAATTACAAAGATTAATAGGATTAAGAATAAAAATACCTTTCAAATGTGAAGATTTCCAAAAGAGTAAGAGTAATATAATAAGAGATTGCCAAAAAAATGGATCTTCAAGTTTTTATAAGTATTTTTGGTTAAGAAATTAAGGTAAAGCAACGCACAGAGTGTTTCTAAAATCGATACCAATATGTATACCTTAAGATGCTTTGATCAAGAGTATTGTTAGTAACTTCTACAACGATGTCTTATTTTCAGTATAACTAACTCACCTTTTTTGAAATTGGATTTTTGGCAACATTTCTTAAATGTTGTAATAACGCGTATCCCTACCGACATTATTGTTAATTAGAAAATCTTCTTAAAAATTTACTTCTTTAGAATTACCTCCAAATTAAAATAAATTAAGTGTTCAAGTTTGACTACCTGAAGTGGTAGATTTTTGATAACAACAATTAAAAAATACTTTATCTGAACATAATGTGCAGTATTTCGAAGGTACTGAAACCATAAGAAATGTTGACGTTAAGAAACTTAATTGGGAAAATAAAAAATTCTAGTTGAACTTTAACCACCAATATCCCAAAAACTATTTTTAAAGAAAGATTAAATATATTTCTGAAAAATAAAATTGTAGTTCACATATT
>VTPC01091010.1:185456-197084 GCA_011009095.1 Ignelater luminosus | reverse complement strand
AGAGATTTGCCTATGGCGGTATTATATACAGCCCTTTTGTTTTCCTCGTAGTAGCCGTCACTGTTAGAAAGAGACTTTTTGAAATGCCAAATTTAAAAAAATAGTTCAGGTTATTATCATCAAATACTTTCAAAATTGAAATCAAATTAAGATTTTGAAAGGAATTTTTATTGTTTATTACATTCTAACGAATACGAGCTTTCATTTTGTCCAATCTAATAACGTAATCGTGAGATCATCTTCTACTATGCATTAATTATGATATCAAAGGAAAACTGTACGTATACATCTTCGTTTCTAAATTAAAAGTGAAAGAAGATTATTTTAAATTTATCAATTTTTTAAAATACTCCAAAGTTAATTATAGGTTAACTACGTGGTTTATAGTTTATAATAAATAAACCATAATAATAGAACGGTGTATAAAATGTATGTGCCCAAGGCAGTTTAGTTAATGGGTACTCATTCTAAAGTTGTCAGATCATTTTTATTGTAACAACATAACACCGTTGATACCAAACCAGAAAACAGCATGTGGTGAAATTAAATACAAGCTTCAAATTCATACCTTAGGTCCTAAAAACAATGTTTTATAAAGAGAAAAAAAGAAAGAGATTGGGATACTTTATTTATTCAAAGCTTAAACTTTAAACAAAGCAAAAGTAAGTCGAAATACCTGCAAAGAAACTGCATAATACATAAAAAGGGTAGGAATTCAAAATTGTGAGCTAGGTGGTGCTCATATTATACGGAGTATTATTACTCTTCCCCGAAAACGAAAATCAGGTTATAATGTATAATAAAGTTCTTGCAAGATAAGGACAGAAAGAGACATTAGGCAAAGTTTAAAGAGATTTTGCATTATTATGCCCATACCAACGGGAGGCGTTAATATACTGTAATCCCTTGAGCAAAGAACGCGGGTGAATAATACATTCATTTGCATAGTACGATTCACGTAAACCGACAGTTACGTTTCCCTAAAAATTATTCTACATTTCTAGTGAAAAGTCCCTTTAGGTTAAAAAACAACAACATAAAAAAAATTGGAATCTTTTTCGATGACCCAGATCACAAAAACAAAAATGATTTGCGCAATTTTAGACTTGCCCCAAAAATAAATAAATCGATTGTATGTATAAAGTGCAATTTTTCAAATGTCCCCTTGGTTAATTGTAAAAGATGTGATCTGTTGGGGAAAAACAAGAAATATCGTGAATAATTCTATTAGGAGGGAAAATAATTGGTTTTTCAAGCTTACAGTTCCCTCGATAAAATTGAAATAAATATATAATTTATGTATAGCAGACAGGTAAGTAAATCTAGATGTGCAGCCCTCATTACCAGGGTGGGTGGATTAGGTTGTATAGGGCTCATGGTGGTATTTGCAGTAGAGTTAGCATCGTGCCCACGGCCGCTCCGTGTTGCAGCACTAAATCTGCGTTACGTGCCCTGATGCTCTGATAAAGGCCTCATTAGTAAACCGTAAATCGGGCGATAGTGCCGCCTCAAGCCCTCCAACTAAATACCATATTTACTACGAATTATACAAACCCCGATATTTAAACTTCGCTAATAACTGCTATCAGTTTCTACTTAATGGTGTTATAAATAAGACTCCTTTAGATATTATCCATACCAGACCATTAAAAACATATTAAGAAGATGATGTGAGATTTTAAGTTTTCTTATTTGGAAAAGTTTGATTAAAAATTAATTATTCCGTGCAGCTTTTCTGCATATAGAATTCATTTTTGAAATTTTATACGAGATATCTGATCCATAAAATATAAATATAAATTTTTAAAAGTTATTGTTATTATAAAATAGTTTTTAATTCCGTGAAAGAATTTTAGAATGTACATAAATTAAAGATAAAATATGTTGGAATTTTAATAAACTCGATTGTTTTTTAAGAAGTTAACATGGTATATGTGGTTTTACAAAAAGGTTATTACATGCTCTAGTACCTCTAAAAACTATAAAAATTAAGGTCGAAAACACACAAAAAATAGTTTGTTCTCTCATGTCTATCAAAAAAGTTTTCTCTTGTATTATCTTTCTATTAACATAAATTACACAATCCTTAAGTTTCCAGTACTGTAATTTTATATCTTACTGTGAAGTGTTTCGATTTAATTTTCTACGGTACTTAATGATTTGTATAAAAAAACTTGCAACCCAAAATTGTCTTTTATTTATTCAATTGAATTTTAAACAATCGACTTTGGTGTTTGTACTACAATTATCATAACCACACAATTTTCACTTTTTCTACTGTGCATTCATTGTTTTTGTCAATCAAGAGAAAAAACTTTTTATTATTGCTTTAAGGGCAAAATGTCATTTTTGATCAAGTTTTCGGCGTGTTTAAAACCTCCAATAATGGTAATATAATTTTGATGTTACCAACAATCCAACTCTTGGTATAGCCCTCACTATAAGAATCAAATATTCGCACGCCTATCAAGTTTTCTACGTTATGTCATCAAATCCGATTTTCAGATACAATGAGTGATTTTTTTTTAAAAAAAGGGCATATTACAGTTTTTACACATCATTACTTTCATTTTATATGATAGTTATGGTTTCGAGTTGATAGGACGTACCGTTCCGGCACGCATGGCGAAAAACCAAAAATAACAAATTCACAAGAAATTTAAAGATTCCCTATCCCCATTTTAATTGAATTTGGACCCAAATTGCATACAGAATTGGAAGAGCTACATGCCAAACCTCAATACCACACCCGAAAATAATGGCACCCCCCTGCCTCTAGGTTTCGAGGTCTTTTTGGATAGATTTGCTTACAGAATCACGTACAGGTCACTAAAGTACGTCTCTCTAGCTCGAAGGGCGTCCGTTCCAGAGCCGTATTTCCACCATTTTCAGTTTTTCGCGTTTTCGACCTAAAAGATGAACAGAAAAAAGTGCATTGCATCTTTTTTCTTCCCCATTTCACGGCGCAACAAACTCGATTAACCGCCCCAAAAAGGTCCAAAAGAGGCAAATTACGTTTTGTTTTTTCTAATCGACCCAAAAAAAAAGAAGGGGCGCCACTGGTACCCACCTAACCGCGTTGCCCTCGTGATGCTCTCTAGTTTAAAAAAGTCTCGGCTTGATCGGACCATAATTAACCAAGTACAAGTTTTATAAGTGCGGAATTAATAGAATCAAGTCGAGTAGGTAGATAAATACTCCCAGAACATAAATCTCAAATATTATGTTGACTACCCGAACAGTTTTGGTGGGGATTGTAAAGTTTGGAGATTCCCCAAACGATTGCTTGAAGAGCTTCGAGATTTTTTGGTTTTTCACCAGACTTTCTCTTCTATACCGATATAGTGCTTGTCAGATTCCCGTAGCCCTAATAGTTTCTGAGCTACGAGCGACATCAGATGCAGGTGAAAACGCGAATCGAGGTATTAAATTCCATTTTCCCTACTCCGATCTCCAAACGGACGCCTATGGACTCAAATTTAAAACTGCCTCGAGCAGAACATTCTTTTGGGGGTTCTACACGACAGCCACCACTGCCCATAAGGTCCCAATCGATTTTGTTGATTTTTGCCGCTAGGTGTCACCGCGTCCACCCGTTCTCGAATTATTCCGATTCTTCGTTGTCAAAAAGTGCAAAATCTCCAACTTTCACCCCCCTTGCTCCCTTCCTATTTGACATTTATAGTCTAAATGCGAGAGCGAAACGATAGATATAAATTATAAGAAACTTACTATGGTGAGTAAAAAAAAGAACAAGTTCCAAATTTACTCGAAAATCAGATTGCCATGTTTCAACTGCTCCCACAAAAAAAAAACTAACACGATTTTTAACAATTTAAAAAAAGGAATTATTTTTCAATAAAAAGTGACCGAGTTTCAAATTTGTTAAAAAATTGTGTTGGCTGTTTTAGCGAGTGCAGTTCAACATGACAATCTGACTTTCGAATAAATTTGACACTCAATGGCTTTTTATTCTAAAATAATGAGTTTTTCACATTTTTTTCATTATTGTTGATAACATCGAAATTATACTACCATTATTGGTGGTTTTTAAACAAACAGAAAACTTTACCAAGAATGACATTTTGCCCTATAAGCAATAAAAAAGTTTTTCTTCTTGTAAACTCAATCCGGGGACACAAGTATATATTTTAGACGATCATTTCAGAAAATATTTACAAATTTGAAGTTTGATCAGAAAAAAGTTTGTCTAAAAAAGTGTGAAACGGACTATACATACAAATACGTATAGGGCGTACCTAAATTCATTTGCTTTAATTATATGGCAACAAGATTTTTTCTTCTGAACCAATTGGTTAGGTATTTATGGTGACCCAAAAATGACATGACATCACATTCTGGAAGTGATAGATATAATAATGACTTTTCCTTGTAAGTAAGGGTTCGATATCAAGGGGACATATCAGATACACTATTTTCAATTACCATAATTTTGCTGGATAAGAACAACAGTTCCATTTGGACAAACCAAGTAGCAAAATAAAGACTCTTTCCAAATCAGCAAAAAAATATAATTAACCTTCCTTAGTCACATAATCTAAACAAATAATACAACAATGCTGCAAATGATGCTGCAGCACATTTTTTAGAATTTGAATAGCCTACACAAAAGATGTAACAAAGCATAATGATCCACAAGGTATTGTTATCAATGAATTTTATTGCATATCCCATCTGCAAAGATTATAATTATAATAAGACAATGGTTCTAAGAAGACTCATTATTATATTAAGCTTCCAAAGATGCAGGTGTCATTATTGCATTCCTACAATTCCATGCAATAAATAATAGGAAGCAAATGAATAAAATAATAATAATAATATGTATCAGGGTTACTAAAACATGAATATAAAAACAAAAAATATTTAAATACATCATCAGCGTTTCGTTTTTGTTATTATATCATTACGTGGTTTTGTTTTACACATCAAGACAGTTACATTAAAACATGCAAGCATGTTAATGACCGTCAACGGTAAGAGAGACTCAAGTATACTGGTGGATGATGATTACATTCTAAAATCACCTGCGAGTGCTGAAAATAAACCTTAAAAGTAATTGGCTAAAAAGTTAAGTTTCTCTTTAAGAATTAAATCGAATTTGTTTTTGTATTAAAAATAATATTACAATATTCAAAAACAACAAAAATATTTAATATGATATTAAAACAGATAAAAAACAACATTTGATACAAAAAAAAGTTTCTTACGTTTATGAATTATTATTATAGTCCAAAGCTTGCGTATGCATTAACTACTACTTTAATAAATTGCCACATCTACTGATTTATTATAGCATTCTTTTGAACTACCTGATTCAAAACTACAGTTTAAGACAATAATATATTTGCTCATCTCCAATTAGAAAGCTACATTTTGGCTAAATCTCCTTTAGCCAAAGCAAATTCAGAATCTTTCCTCTCTAATACGCAACTGGCAAAGTATTTTGCTTCAAAATAAAGTGTCCTTTAAGAGTACAAATGTTCATAAATACTTTATCAATCGGTAAAAACAAACTAACTGGAGAAAATAAAAGTCTTAGTACTGTCATAAGATCTTAAACACGACCAAAGAAAATTAATCATTATGGCCAAGATTTGGGTTTCTCAATTCATATTGTTTTCAATTGAATGTTTTAATAAAAAAATTGAGGTATGATTTGTAAGGATGGCTAGAAATTCAATAGAATTTCCAAAAGAGAATTGTTTGGCATCAGTTAATTTTATCAAAAAGGCGCCACTCAATCCTTATGGGTTTTGGTCATCGATGAAATTGGCCGAAACTGAAGTATTGTGATAGAAGACTCACATAAACCACAACAATTATGGCGGCGTTTAGACAAGACAAAATGCTTCCCATTTATTTACGCGTGAGATTTTACCAATCAAAATCAAACTAGAGGTCGTATCCGAATTTGAGTTTCCTTGACTCACTAATCACAAGTCTACTTGAAGAGAAGCTTGAAATGGCTAATTTGAGATGTCTTTCGTTTTTGACTTTGATTGTTGGCAGTGCTAGGCGACTAGTTTTTTCTTAAGCGTGATTTCTCTGGCGCGTGTTACTTTTAGTTAGAATTCCAAGGTTAATACTTTGACAACATAATAAGCAAAACACTATTGCCGTATAAACTTTATTGAACATAGAGAGAGTTTAAGTTAGTGCACAGAAAACATCGTGACGTAATCAGGTTCGTCGATAGCGGTAGTAAAAAGAATTTGAAGTGGTACGAAAATGATATCTGCTGCTTTTCTGAAGGAATCCACGGGACAATGAGTCTCAGTCTCCTAACTTGAAAATTAAAAACAAATGTCTAGAAGGTTAATAATACCGCGCCGATTTGAAAACTAAGCAAATTATTCACATTCTTAAAGAATCCTACAGTTTATCATGATCTTAATCTTTTTGTAGAATGCCAAAAAGATCGGTTGCAACCAGCTTAGGAAAAATGAGGAATAATAATTGACTCCCGAAATTAAATGCTTTAAAGTAAGTAGTTGATAACTCAAACTTTGTTACATAAGAAGATACTTGTTAATGTTTCAATCACACCTAATGAATATGCAGAAAAGACTTTTTCTGAGCAGGGCCGGGGCAAATACATGCAAATGAGGGACAATTAAAACTGACATTAAAGGCGCCATATGGTAAACAAAAAAGAAATTTTGCCTTATATTAAGCGCCAATACCCTAATCCTTAGTAGTGAGTCCCTGCAAGTTGTTTGATGGAAAGCAAATCCAAACATATGATCAGAAAAAAAAGGCAAAAAGCCTAACCCTCAATCAGGTTAGCTTCCTCAAAAAAATTTACACAAGAAAACCGGCCAAGAACAATAAGTGGACAAGTGCATCCACGAGGTAACTTGCTTGGTTAGGCTGGACCTGGTGGAAAGTTTAATCCTCAACCAGATTGTTTTTACTCTAAAAAATCTAAACGGAAAGAATCGATTAAACTGCGTAGCAGCGAGAGAGGATCAAGTGGACGAAGTATGCTCATAAAGTAACTAATCTGGTTACGCTAGTGGTACATTGCAGGTAGATAGGAAATCCTGATCAAAATTTTCTGAAAGAATGTAAAAAGGAAAAACAGCGACAAAGCGTCATTAGTCGGTTTAGTTCTAGATATAGTTTGATTTCTTTCAAAAATATCAGAAAAAAAAGCGCCAAGGAGCAGGATCAGGAGCGAGTAGCGGAGATAAAACGCGTTCTAACAAACTAACTGGAGAAAATAAAAGTCTTAGTACTGTCATAAGATCTTAAACACGACCAAAGAAAATTAATCATTATGGCCAAGATTTGGGTTTCTCAATTCATATTGTTTTCAATTGAATGTTTTAATAAAAAAATTGAGGTATGATTTGTAAGGATGGCTAGAAATTAAGTTAAAGGCAACTCCACTAATTGAGTAGTAAAAGTACAAAAAGACGCCAAGTCTGACTAATTTAGCATTTTCGCAAGACTGTTAAAAAGAACAGAAAGCAAATGAAGTGCAAGAAGGACCAGTGCAATTAAGACATTAAACGCACCATACACAGGCCTGTCACACTCAGTGTCCTGTTCTGGACAATCTTTATCCATCAACAACGTAAGTGTGCCTTTCTTTTCAAGATGGCGGAATGTAATGCCCGCTTAACTCGTTCTTGATACCACAATGGTAACGAGACACCAATTCATTTCAAAGTTCAAAGCAAAAACAAAGTTTTCGCAGATTTTTTTAAATTTTATATTATGTATCTTATGTATATTTTACAAAATAAATAAATGAAAATCCTTTATAGTTTAACATTATAAAGCAAGAAGTTAAATTACTCTTCGTGTTTAATCGTACAGCCTTCGAACTTTGAACCTCTATCTCCATAATATGTAGGACACTATGTCTATTTATCATCCTATTCCTTTATTAAAATGAATATAACAACATGGCAATTACCTCAGTTGGCTTTCCATTAATATTTACAATTTTTATAAACAAACAAGAAAATTCTCAAGATTTTTTTTAAATATTACCCAATGGTATATTATTAGATCTAGCATTAATAATGCTATAACTAAGAAGAATTTTAAATAATTAACAATAAATCATAAACTTATATAATTTATGAAGAACGCTCAGGCAGGGGTTTCGCAATAATAATTAGTGTAGCAAGCCGTGCGAACTCTTGTTAATTGTGGAGCGCGGTCACCCGGTTTGATATATCAAGAATCGAGACACCTCTGACCTCAGAGAGAGATAGATAACATTTACCGTTGCACCCCGATAACTCATCTTGATACACAAGACGTACGGACAAAGAAGGCGTTTGTATTATGAATTTATGATAATCAAATTTTTACATAACAATGCACTTTATCTATTAAACTGTCTTAACGATATTTTGAAATGTATTGATATTTAATAATACAGAATCTCTTTATTATTGTTACATTAAAGATTTTAGATCTTATCTAGATTTTTTTTATTCTCGGCTGGTTCTTAGGAATGCGAATTTCGATATTTGCGGGGTTACCTTATTATTTATTATTAATAATAATAATTCTCATTCATACTTAAATTTGTTTAAATTCTTCCAATGATGATTTATAATTATTTGTGTGAAAATTACTAATTTTCTTTGAATATAACAATAAAACAGTTTTCTCGAATTTTCCTAGATTGAATGTTTGCACTAAAAATTCCAAGAAAAATTCTTTCCGGAATGAAGGAATTTTTAGGTCAAGTGAACCAATAATAAATCGTTTATTTTCGTGTAAGTGGCTTGATAACATTAAGAAATAAGTGAGGGTCAGAAATTTTTAATGATAAAGTTTTATTTACCAATATTATGCACAATTAATAGAAGTTGACACACATATTAAACTGATTCTACTGCTACCTAGCAAAAGATAACTTTACCTTGTTAGAAAGATGTCACTAGATTCATCCAAATAATAACTGAATAGTATAAACCTAAGCACAACAAATACTGTCAACTACTATAAAAATTACAGAAAAAATATTCAAATTGTTTAACCCTTCAAAAGCATAAACCACCAGGTGTTCCTTATCAAACATCACACCAACCCTATTTTATTTTACAACATTCATCAGTAACGAACCTTGACGGAAAATGTGTAAAATAATTATAACTGTTTTTTCTATTAAAAAAATACAATAAATTAGGAAGAAAATTAATAGAAGTATTTCTTTTTGAATCACACTGTATAAATAGATAAAACGATTTCTGTGTTTAATATGAATCAAAATAAAAACTTTCTAAGGAAATATACAGGGTTTCCTATTAAAAGACAAAAGACAACTGAAACAATTAAAAGCTCTATTTTTCATATCAGAGAGTATTTTGGTTTGTGAGACTTACAGCAAATGACATCACACCTGAAGATGTTACTAATGTAAGAGTTGACAAATATCAGAAACAGCACGCGCGCAAATGTCTGAAAACAAAACAAATTGGATTGCCATAGATAGTATCAGTAGCAACTACCGCATGGAGGGCACTGAGTGCCCTTTAAATTAGAAAAATTGCAAACCTTCTAGACATAGACAAGACCAAAATGATTTAGCTTAGATAAATTGTATCAGTTCATAAATCATAAATACCTTGGTTCTTGGCTGCAAATCTGTATCATTTCTAAAATAAATTTACAATTGAAATCAGCTTGTACACTATACTTCAATTTAATTCAAACTTCAAATACACCGTGTAAAATTCGTAATGTGAGATTGTTTCGAGATATTTCATCCATTGCATTCTTCTCTTCAATTTATGTCCAAACCGTCAAATGCTGTTAGTAGACGCCATTCTACCACGCTACCTTCAATTGTTTTAAAATGATCGAGTTTCTTCGTTATTTTAGAAATTTGATAATCAAGTTGACGTTTTGGGGATACAGTCATATGAACCTTTTTGCAGCTAATACTCCAAGGTACGAAAGGAAGAAAGAAAATTTTGCAAAAGGCATCGATTCAAAAACAGTCAAGATTCGATTTTTCGAAATATCTTGACCAAAAAACAAATGAAATCACTTCGATATACTACAAAAATTCAATTTCGACCTCTACTAATAGACACCTATGAGTAAAAACTTGAACAAGTGTGCATGACTAAATAGACCATTGCTTCCTCAAGTCTACCGGACCTTCAATGTTGCGCATAATGGCAGAGGAAACTTTCGTCGTTTTTGATACCATCATAATGCACATCGAATTCATTTTTGAAACATGAGGTGTAAATATTTTGAATTGATATGTTAAGCAGAGTTATTTCTTTTGATTTGAACGGCAACTTTGCCCAAACAGCAAAACAAAACGAGTTATGGATGAAAAACCTCGAAACAACGTGAAAAAACATGAAATTGTAACTTTGAGCTCGAAGAAAGCTACTTACTCATTTTGAGGCAGTATGTAATTAATTAGACGCGTAGGGTTACATTTTATCAGTGAAACATGTCACAGCGAGGAAGCAAGCTGCACTTGCATGCGTGCGCCGGACAAAACAATCGTAAAATTCAATATCCCAGATAAAATTTCTTTCAGCTATTCAAATTGTGACACTGCAGTTACTTGAAATACAGTTGCAAGTTTTGCAAAGATTTGCAGCACAATCGTCAATACAGAACCATTTTTTCAAGATTATTCAGCTTTAATGGCTGACGCAATGAAAAACTTGTCAATTTATGTAAGTTTGGCAACAATATATTTTACATTAAATAACTAAGATTGAAGCTTTTAAAACAGCTAGAGTACACCGAGTGTAAAATGGACCATATAAGCGTCCTATCGGGGACTCGTTTGCCTCAAGAATACGAAATAAAGCGATCGACCTTGGTTTCCGTCGCACATTTTTTTCGTGGAATCATTCCTCTGTTATAATAAAAATGAATGCAGTAACAAAAGAAAGGTCAAAATATATATATATAGAGCAAACGTTACTGAAATTACAGTATGCAATTTGCAAATTGCTTAGTTTTCTCGTTTACAAATATTAAACATCCTACAATACTATAATATAGAAAAAGCAATTAATAAAAAAGGTTGAATAAATTATTATTATTAATTACTGTGATATATCGTTTCTGGGCACGTTTTAAGATAAAGCGCCGACATATTTAATTATTTAAATGATTGACCCCACAATTTTTATATTTTTAAATCAGTAAACATAGAGTTGTGTTTGTAAGCGTTTTCCCAGAAAAAGATTTGTTTAAAACCCTGCAACGAAACTTCACTGGCCATCAATAAAAACACGTGCAAAATTAGCGATAAAAATTAAATAAACACGATAAAAATGAGAGAGATACGGCGAAGTTGCGCAATTTTGCATAAATTGTGTTTCTGTTGTATTGACCAACTGTTTAGGATCGATTTCAAATGTGACGAAATGTTCTAATTCTAAAGTTCAGATTAATAAATAAATTGAAAGATAATCTTTTTCTATGTTCGGTTAAAACTAAGATTTTTCTAAAGTTTTGTCCATAATTTCTATAGTGCGCTTTGACCTAAAAATCTGACAGCAGCAAAGATAGCTATTCTGCAGAAAGAAACATCTTGGGCGGAGCTTTTTCAGACATTTAGATCACATTGATGTAGATTGAACTTAAATACAAGAGGTT
>VTPC01091010.1:73237-180456 GCA_011009095.1 Ignelater luminosus | reverse complement strand
TATATCCACATATTTCCAATATATCCACGTATATCCACGCATATCCAAGGAGATGTACAACTATTTCCACTAGTGGTTACCCCCTTGACAAAAGAAAAACAGGTTTGGAAAGATCTTGTTAAGTAGATTCTCCGTTGCTGTTGTGGAAACTTAATTTGACAAAATTTAACCAAAAATCAATTTTGATTTTTGTTTTCAAACAGTTATGAGCAAAATAGTGTACAAAATGAAAAGTTTAGCAGAAAACGTTAAGGCGCAAAAAACGGAAGAAAGTCTAATTTTCTCTTTGTTATTTGTTTAATGAGACGCCATGAAGATACGCAAAACTGAACAACAAAAATTCTAATATTTCGATGATAAAATTACAATAGACAATCAGTCTAATAAAAAAATTAAATATCTTGACAAAAACTAAAATAAAACTGTACTGTGAATGTTAATAGTTGTATTATTATTACTAGTTTCTAAATTTTTAACTTTTTCCTTTCAATTATTACTAAGAATTGTAAATTTTTTTATAGAAACAAAAAACAAATCAAGATCAACAAGTTGTGGTTACATTTAGTCTCTAGACAATTATCCGTTAGTGCAAAGAAACAACTAAGCAAGGCAAACATGATGAGTTTTATACACAGGAACTTTTTAAACACTCCTGGTATTACTGTAGACGATGAATAAATTATCAGTTAGTGGCATCACAACTCTATCAGTCTTGTGGTTTGTTCTTTCAAGGTTATGTTAAAATATCATGTACTGCATATTTCTTGTAATTCAATGGAACTTTTCTTCTTTTTCAGCTTTTATAATTGAGAAAAGTTTCGAGGTAATTAGAAGAAAGAAAAAAGTTTAAGGAAGTCTATCAGAAACACACTTATAACGGTTTTAATAATGGAACTGGTACTTAAAAAGATTCCAGTAGCGATTATTCAAATTTTAACATCCATTAACAGGCGACAATAACTATAATCTTGAATTTATGATACAACAATATTATTATTTAAGTATACAGAAATCAAAATAGCTTTTAACCTATAATGAAGTTGTTAAACCATATGGGTTTTTATCGAAGTATTTCCCACAGCGGGTCAGCGGCAGCGTATGGAAATTGTGATTTAACGGCATGACAAACGTATTGTGTGCCTTATTGTCATTCAGAAGAATACAATCAACAGCTACACGAATTGAATTCAAAGGAATCTTATCCTCACTACCAAAGGTACAATGCCTTTTCCATATGTCTCCCCCCCTTGTGTGTATAGTACATATTTTTATTTTATTATGTATCATAGAAGATTATTAAATTTTATAGTCGACAATAAAAAGAATCTCTTTCCTTCCTAATAATAACCGGAAATAAAAAAATACGAATATGTCAATAAATTTTCCGTAAATATCAAGATTGATTTGCGAATTTCTAAGAAATCTCAAAAAATAAAGTTTTATCTAAACCGAATGAATGCACTAAAAAACCGCGAAGTTGGTTTTAAGTTAAACCGGGTTGTTGAGAAATTTTAGTTAACAGAACATGTCCACGTTTTTACTACTTCAGGAAATGAGATAGAAACAACATGTAAATAAAGCAATAAAAGACAAAACGCATCACGCATAAACATTTTTATCATACCACAAAAATCTCACTCAGGTAACGAAAACGCTTTTAAAATTTTGATTGTTTCTTTTTAGGTTCATATTATTTTTTTATTTTTATTTCAAATTTATTGTTCCTTTATTGGTTTATGTTCTATAATCATTTTTATTAGGTAATTAAAAATTAAAGCATTAGAGGTTATGGTCACTAAAATGATTCCAGTATTAACAATTTTAAACTGGCGTACAATACGTAAACATCACTATAATTACTATAGCTCTAGGTAAATTAAACCCAATATTTTTCTATTATTAATAAAAATCTCTAAAGGCATGTTTCAATAATTACCACTAATTTACAAAGGGCAATCACATCAAGAAATTTCCATTTTCTCTCTAGAGAAAGGTTTTTATACAGATAAAAGGTTAACATGTTTAAATAATAATTAACGTCAAGGTTGTATATACATACCAACAAAACGCTTTATTGATAGTCAAGCTTTAATTTTGCTCAAGTCTTCTTTAACCATACATTTCACTATCTACATTTTATTAATTCCAAACTTTCTAGATACATTAAACAAATTATACTAAAACATAAGAAGCAGCGTTAACCTTTATCAACAGGGTTAGGAAATACCAAGAATTAATTTAAATGCGAACCGGAAAGTTGGGTATTTTTATTATTCTTTAAAACCATATTTCCGAATAATAAAAACCAAATTTGTTTTTATTTGTGGAAATAAAAACATTTTTGGTCAAAGACAAAAATTGTCAAAAATTCAAAATTAACTTCTTTGATAATCTATATTTGGGTAATATCATCTAACTGTAAATGATACTTATTATGTCCACTTCAATCAAAAACTCTTCAAATAGGTTGAAAATGCAGTCAAATATCGCCATCTATTTGTGAAGTTTAAAAAACTTTATAATAGATGTCCTGCAGCTTGAAGGTTGTACTTTAAAATTTATTTTAATTTTTTTTTAATTTCTAATATAAATCGTTACAGTTACTAAAAGAGTTACAAACGAGGTAATTCAAACAACTTTAGAAACAATGTATTAGGGTCCAATTATGGCAAAAGTGGACACTTCACATCATCGATCTTGTCAGAAACATAATAAGTCCGCATCGCTACTTCCTATTTAATACTTGTAAAGATTACCTGCGGAAATTTAGACGAGAAGCTTTAGATCAATATCGTTTCAGTTTCTGGACAAGCTGCATTTTAAATGTATGATAAATATAAGTCTTGGTGTAAACAACTTCGATCGCGTGTCTGAACTTCGCTGAAGTGATTCTCTAACATCAACAAATCTGTTTCTTCCAAGATTTTTTACCCGTCTAAAAATCGCTTTTCTCCTTGTAATAAGTCAACGGAGCGCCACATTAAAATCCTGCCGAGAACGCCTTTGTGTCTTTAATATCAAAACTAACACCTTCTCCTTAGAAATTTACTAAAATTTCTGCCGACTACAATAGACACCAACAGCCAGTTGGCTTTAACGACCATTTTGTCTCCTAGCTCTTGATCCAGCGAGGGTACCAAAACTTTTTGCTTTGCAAACTTTGAAAACTATAAATACGCACTAAATTCAGCAATTCTGTTCTAATCTTATGGTTTTCCACATTCTAATGTTAAGACACCCTGTACGTTCGTACTGTTTTACATCTGATTTACTGCGCGACACAAAAAATGCCAAAAACAACCGCAACAAAACACAGATAGTTTTAATCAAGGGCTATCATTACACTCTATGTTGAATAACGTAAATTGAGAAAGTTGAATTGAAGAAATTCAAATACATTTGATAATCTTGCAGGAAAAATACATAGAGATACGTCCAAGCAACGCCAAAATTTCAAAAATTCTAAATCCACTTGATACTTATATGCATATGACTTCCCACCATAGACTTAATCAGCATATTTGGGCAAGTTTTACCAGGATGACTTTTCACAAACAAATTTGTTTCCATTTAAGCTTCTGGCACTATTTCACATTAGATACTGACTCGACCAGTGTATACTTACAATAGAGTTACATTCGATTTGGTCATTCTGAATATGCTATTTTGATTTTCGGTTAATTTTGGTTTGGAGGTCATGAAATTCTTTATGAAAAAACAATCTTGAACCATATGTACATCCAAAATTAATGAAGAAGAAATACTCAACCGAGATTTGCCCAAGGATTAAAATAATAAAACAAGTAACTAAAGAAAAAGATGAACAACGACAGGAATTTGAAGAAAAATGTTTGAACATTAAAAAATATGCAGCACACGTAAATTCCTTACTTTGTTTTATTAAAAAGTATTGAAAATTTAATTTTTATACTTTGATAAAACATTTTATCAGACCGCTTAATGCAAAGTCGTTGATGAGTTGATATAATTATTTAGATAAAAGTAATAACAACACATATCAAGATAGTTTATCAAAATACGTGATACAAAATATAAGACGAAACAGTGATAAAATGTTTACGGTATACTTATTTCAATCAAAAAAATTTTTTAGATTTATGTATGAGATATCGCACATTTCCTTTAAATTGTTATATATTACATCCCTTTCTCTTTTTGAATTTTTTTACAGGAGCTTACTGATTTTTTGTAAATTAAGTTTATTTTACATTTTTAAATGCAATAAATAAAAATGGTGTACTTGGGACACCCGGTATACTGTTAAAATGTAAACAACTGCTAATATCAGAGTAAAAATATGGACTACGGCGTTCTCATTCAAAATTAACTGGATCATTTATTACATTGTCATACGAGATTAACGGAATCAAAGTTAGTTGGCAGCTACTAAAAATTTACCGGTTTTATGCTGATACTACACATACCCGCTCTCACGCGATTAGCAAAATTGCTGTATAATAATACTAACGCCACAGAATGTTACATTACGTAGAGTTTTGTTTTCATTTATTTTAGGTTTATTTTTATTACATTCAGAATGCATTTATAATATTCTTTAAAACCACAATAATTTTAATCAATTATGGGAATATGTTTGCTTCGATACGTAATTTTTAATAAATTGAAAAATAAGTAAAGCGACAGTCTTTTCATAATAAAAACAAAAATTATATTTTTAATTGGGGTCTTCTTTCCCCGCTAATTTTTCCAAGCCCGTTCCCTTGCTAGTGGTTTCCTAAAATAGTAAAAAGGATTAAATTGCTGACTAAAGCCTGTAAGATCTATTACGATACTGCATTACAGTTCTTCAATCGTAACTAAATTCAGCTTTGAATGAGACGCAAATAATCGACCAAAACAAAAGCCGTCACTTAACTACGTTTTATTTTGTGGATCATATGATCAGATTGACAATAAAATTCGACACAAACTTATCTCTCGAATAAGTTAAACCTTGATTCAATTCTCAAAAAAAATATAACCTCAAAGTCACTCTGTAAAAAATGAATTTTTTATTAATTATATTTCGTGACGAGAAAACTGATCTAAAGGAGAGTAGCTCAACAAAAAGAAAATCGGAAAGTATAATATCTACTAAACTATCAGACATAAATGTAGTCCTCAAGCCCATGACTTTGCCAGTCAAAAAAAGATGAGAAATGTTTTGGACTGTTTTTGTATCATTTTTAAGTTCTTTTGATGCGTATGGTCACTCATATAATTTCAAAATCCCTCAAAACTTAAGATAAGCACTTACTTTACAAGTTTTGAGCAACAAGAAAATTACAAAAATTTCCTTCTTGTTCAGTTTGACAGATTACCAAAAAGAAAAGCTCAAAATGAGCCTTTTGGTTGCAGAATATCAGAAAACAAAAAGGTATGATGATGAAAATGCAAAGATAAAGAAGAAAAACGTGAAAGGCAAAAGAAAAGAGAAAAAAAGATGATCGAGTTGAAACCAAAAAAAGAAGAGGGGAAGCAGAAAGGCAAAAGCAAAACGAAAAAGCAGAGAACAATTTACTTGAGAAGAAATGACAATAAAAAAAAAAGATAAAAAGAGAGAAACAGCTGAAGTTTAGCCAAAAATCAATCTGTATTGATGGGGCTCTAATTCTACAGTTAGATACTGAAATCATTAAAGTGAATTTACCTAAAATCGACCATACTAAATAGGTAATTGAAGAAAATTGTTGATTCTCTAGAATTCTATCATATAAGGAAAAAACCAAACGAAATGTTGGGTTGAAAACTACCTGCGTTAAATTGCACCTTTACCCAAATCCTCCAACACAAATTGAAGGAATAGGCTGTACCACAAGAAATTTAATCGGAAGCTTTACAAAGTCGTTTATAATTTCATAGAGAAGGTTATTGAGCTTTATAAAAAAACAAAAATAATAAATAATTTTTTTTATTTATTTTGCCATTTAATTAATATTTTAATCCTATAATTAAATTATTACACTTTTTAAAAAATTTTTAAATTTCTCAAACAATTAATTAAAAATGAAGAAATAATTATGAAGGTAATATAATATATATAATAATAATAATAAATTAATATGCAAATCATAAAATGGTTTAGTTTAAATGTATCCATATTAAAATAATAATTATAATATCAATCAAACCAATCTCACACAATACCTGGGGCGGGAGAACCAATATTATCATTATTAGAGATAATAATTACATACTTGTCATATGGTAGAAGGTAGCATGAACAAGCCCAACCCACGTGGATCAGCCAACCAATGCATATGGAGAAACGCCTCTGATAATCGAGAATGGAAAGTTCATTTCAAGTTATTTTTTCATTCAGTCATAACAACCAAACATGGTTAATATCGCATACATGAAGAATACAAAATAGAAGACACATGAAAAGTATGTAACACTGAAAGGCGACTTTTAACATACGTAGAGAATAATTTAAAACAAAAGAATGCTAATTCAACTAAAATAATGATTTTACAATTTAAAACATCACACTTACTCTTTATGGATTCTATTTCTTGAAAATTATACCACAATTTTTCCAGAACGGAAATAAAAATGAATAACCGTTTAAAAAGAAATGAGCATCATAATACGTCATCAAATTCAATTGACAATCGATTACAAGTGAAAATCCAAAGGGGACTCCCGCAATTCCCTAATAAATTACAAAGATTGGGAATATAAAATTCACAGAATTAGTTTTCTCTTTTTAACTCTTTAAAACAATTCAAAAGAAATTACTTAAAAACGTAATATTAAAGAATCGGATTAAAAATGGCTAAATTGACCTAAATGTTGGCAAACTTTTAGTTCAATTAAGTTTTTATGTTTTCGCACTTTTTACTTCTAAAGGATATTCTTGAACATATAAAACTTGATAATACCAAGAAGATAAAATTTTTTATAGATATATATCCATAAAACACTGTTTATATTCTGTTTTATTAGATAAAAACATCCTTACAATGTGTAAAATAACCCCATAATCATATTCCGTACGTTAGGTTAGTATTCACTTGCGCTTACTAGATGTTAAGCAGATGATCAGTAGTCAAATCATTTCTAAGGATTCTAACCCGCTTCGACATCTAAATAAGCTCATTGTATGTAATTTTCCAAGTGATTTTAGATAATATTCTTATTGTTTAATAGTTAATAATGGGTTATTCCAAATGAATTTATGTAACAAAGGCTTTTGTCATTTGTGATTTTAAAGTTCTATTATAACAAGCTTACATTTTGTTTTATTGCTTAATTCGTTGAGTTTTATTCCGTAAAAAATTTCAATTTTATCCAGAAACTAGAAATTCGGGAAATGGTTACAAAAAGAAACAAACCTGATAACGTTAAGGTTTGATCGGGGGAGAATCAACGAATAATGCCATCGAAGAAGGCTGCTTATTTAGAAAACTTAATTTCTCAAGTTTGATCGGTAAAACACATGTTTATAAACAGTTCTTGGATCTACCTACAGCAAAGACAATTGGCGGTACGATACAGTAGGTAATAACCAGAAGAAACTTGCTAATAATATCGAATGATTCAACCATACCACACAAAGAAATGTGATGGGTTATGTGAAGATATGTCTTAAGTTCAAAGAATGGTTCAGAAGATCAGTGGCACAAAATTGACTTGATAGTTGAAAAATAAAAATAGGAACGACAAAAGCAGCCTTACATTAAGATCAATTAATTAATATAGTGGATTAATAGAAACTAGGATAATTAGTTGTCCTCAAGATATCTTTTGGGAAACAAAGACATTTTGTTACTGTGCTCACAGACGATAGAACTCTAGAACCGATTCATTAAATGTATTACTCAAGTCGTATTCTTGGATATTACGTACAAAATTGTATCTAGAGATAGTTCAGGGAAAAGCCCACCCGCTACCAAATTTAGTAGAAACTTACACCAACATAGGTTATGGCAACAACGTTGATCGAGTTACTTTTCGTCCAAATTCTTTCACTGTTCAAGAGTATCCGACAGCATTATAAATCAAATCAATTACAGATCTTAAGCTTTAAGATAAGAATCTAAAGTCAAACAGAAAGTACGTTCATTTGTCTGTTTATTCTAATAGGCTTTCATAGTCTATAGTCAAAGACTGATTATTTATAGCTATGTAATTAACAATCGTAGCGGTCAGTTCTCGATACGTGACAGGCCAGGCATTTGAGATATGATTCGATTGTTGAAAACTTGTCTATTCCAATTTCATTGATTTGATTGTAGATTCTTATTCAAAATGCGTGTCAAAATCTGAAACTCAACAGCTGACCTCCTCGTGATGAATGACAACTAATTGTACTGTAAGTTCGCATTCTCAATTAAAAGCATTTCTGAGATTTAATCATAGACAATTATTCTATCTATTCTTGAAAATGATAATCTGAGCAGGTCCAGCACGAACGCACCTCTCTGGTAAACTTGGATACACTTATTTGGCGAATGCAATTAGTCTTATCTTTCAATTTGATAAATTACGTTGATTTTTCTTCTTATCTGATCTAACGATTCGCCTTCACTTTACTTGAAAAATTCAAAATAAATAGAATCTTATGTAACGGAAAAGAATTATATGCCATACCCAAGAATGACAAACCCCGTATATTATTGTCGTATTTATTTTGATTTTTAACACTGAATAAATCGACAAATGAGTAACTCTTAATGAGATTATACAAAACAGAAAAACGTTAGCTTGTAACTCGAAGCATCTTCGCTTCTAATGTGACGTCATAATCAAAGTTTGTATAACAAGATATTCGTGATTACTGATTACGTAAGTGATGCGAATTTACATGTTTCTTGAAAAACACGTAATTAAATTGACAATCCATGATGACAACTGGTTTGTATCTTGTAATAGACAGTAAGTGAGGTTAGAAAAGAAATTTGTTGGGTTAGATATATTGAAAATTGAATTTGTTTATTTTGACTTTTCTAATACTTAATAAAGCACTAATTGTCAAGATTATTCATTTGTAAAAAAAACATTGAATCAATAAAAAGTGAAACAGAATCGCAACAAAAACTTATTTTTTGTTTCAACATGTAACAAGTTACAATTTTCTTTATAATACATAACGTACACATGTAAGGAGTTCAAAGCTTTTGAGCTTGCGACCAAATACCTAGTTGTACGTGGTTTCTATGCGTATAACTGCGTGGAATTTCAACAAGAAATGTAACCACCAAGTTTCGTATTTAGCTTGCAGATTTTCTACATAATCGTTCTTAAATTAAAGAGAAAAATGGAAACATTTAAACCGTTTGAAAAGGTGTACATAAATAATGAGAACGATACAAGAAAAAAAGCTCGTTAATGCAGCAGCTCTCACAGTAAAAACATCCATAGCAAGAGAATAATATCCCTGTAAAATATTTAGAAGCATTGAAACTTACTCTTTCGAGAGAACAAGAATAGCTAAATGTAAATCACTAGCATTTTACAATTCTCCGCAATTCTTTCTACGAAAACAATGAAATTCTGCTGAACACTTATACAGAACAAATGCAAATTATTAGTCTTGTAGGATTCAAACATAAAACTCTTGAAATATATTGTTTTAAATATTACCATCATGTTCGTTCATGGAATCCGAGAATATCCGTAAAATAACCTTTTATTATTTTAATACAAGAAAAAAAACACATTCTTAATTCAATTGAATATAACAGAATTAAAGAAAATAGTTTTTTACCTAATTTTTTTCCGATAGTGTTCAATAAACTGTAATTACCAAATTGCCTACTTGAGTGATTTCAACGCTACGTTACGTCGCAAACCCTATATAAAAGTGTAATTTCTTCGATATCATTAATTTAATTATAGGCTTCAATAATGCGTAGGCACAGTTTTCAATTCCGCTACGCTATTTCCGTGTTAAAAGTAGGTGATTAATATGAAAATGTAAATTTCAAGAAAAATTATCACTTAGATAATTTAATCGCAGATTCTAATTTGATAATTTCTAACATTAGAAAAACACAATTCAATAATAGAAACAGAAATAATACAAAACGCAATGAAGATGACTATACCATAAAGTCAATTTTTGCAAATTATTTAAATAAAATCAACCATGAAGACCAAAACAATAGAAATAAATGCGGCTAAAACACATAATGAATCTTCTCAGGTCGAAAAAACTATTTGGTCAGAACTTGAAAGCTTATCAGGAGAAAAACAAACAAAAACAAAAAGATAGTGTATATAATTTCTCGGCAAACAATACTGTCGCGAGATATCAAACACAAAAAAGAAAACAATTTCAATGAAAGCTTGCAATGTTTAGAAAAAAACAAAAGTTACTAACACTAACCTGTTCCAAGTTTTACTCTTTAGATTCATTGAATTTATAAAATCAAAAATTGCTTGCTTCGTTCAACTTTTTATTTCTTATTTTGTTTCTACGAAACAATTGCTTTTGTAAGTACCGATTTCTTTTGTTTTCTGCATCTGAAGAAACATCACGTATTCAAAATACATTTAAAATAACAAACAAACATAGGCAAGTAAAAAATGTGGAATTGCAAATTTTGATCGAAATTATGAGAAATCAGAATGAAAAGGAAGCTTTGGGAACAGCTGCGATACGAATAACCTAGAATCCTAAATTTTTAAGACAAATTCATTAGTGAAAACGAAATTTGATTACCATCTTTTTTCTTTTCTGTTACGAAATTACTCATTTTCTCGAAAGTTATCTTGCCGAAAACAATACTGCCTTACAAACACATAAGATTTTCGAATTAGAGACGAGATTTAAAAAGTACCAAGAATAATAATTTCTTGCTAGACTGTAAATATTTTGGCAAATCTTCAGAACAAAATCTTAAGATTTTGAAAAATTCAGAATATCTTGGTGACCATTTTAAAGTTTTGTATCTCAAGCTACAATTACTGCAATAAATTTTAAAATGTCCAAAAACTAGAATCTGTCACTAATTTGAGTGGTAGAATTTTCAAGATTTCTTCAGATCTTTGAAGATTCCCAAGGAACTCGTAAAACCGTTTAGTCATCCTCGAAACTATAAATCTTCAAAAACTTTCTTATCTCAGCACGCAGCAATAAATCAACAGAATCATTTCTACTATACTTAAACAGATGAAAACAAGCGCCTATCAACAAATTTCAAACTTCGGGGATATTTTTCTTTCTTCTTTTTATAAAAAAAACGAATTCGTGTTAAATTCTTGGTTAATTTATAAAATAGTTAAGCTTAGAGAAGCCTTTAAACAGTAGTTTCTTGTTTCAGAAAAATAGTAATGAGATAGATAGGAAGATCAATTTGGTATAATAAAAGAGTGGATATAAACAGGGAGCGGGTGATTCTTTCGATATATATTTATTAAAAAAAATTTCAAGACTCAAAATTAATATATCGTCTTTACTCAACCATATATAATTTTGAAAAAGAACAAAAACAAAACACAAGATTATGCAATCTGGAATTTTTATATTGTCTTACTGACTTCGAACTCATTATTACAATAATTAACAAAGATACCACAACAGTAATAAGATTAAGAATTTTAAGAATACAAAAAGATTCTCATTGCTTCGAGATGAATAATTGTTAGGTATATTCTATTCTATTATTAAAAATTGTAAAAAGTCATGGTCGAAACTGCAATTATACTATCCCAAAAATGATTTTTCAAAACTTTCTTAAATTTAGCAAAAAATTAATATTTTTACTCCCATTTTATTTTCTCACACTAGAGAAAAATCGTTTAATCTATGAATTTTTTACATAAATACTAATTGGTTTTCTTTAGGATGAAATTGAATTTAGCAAAAAAGTTGATAAAAAAATCTCTTTTGTGCTTTTCTCGTTATGAATGATTAGAAATGACATGCAATTACGTCCATTCACTTCATATAATTCCTAATTTATTCACACTAAGTTTTTCACAAATCGTTGTAGATTTTTTACTCTTTTAATTTAATTAACGGATGTGATGTTTTGAAAATAACAGACACCTATCATAGTTATTGGACAATATTTTATAATTAACTAGAGGTAATTTATAGTCTACCAAACAGGTAATAAGAAATGAGTAAATACTCAAAATGACTAGACTAGCTGGAAGGTTTAAATTTCTAATAACACTAACACCTTAAACCTTGAGGCAAAATAATGAAACGCAATTAAAAACGTTCCTTGTTTGTTTTACAATTTATTTTTAAATACATATACATATATTTTTTGAAGGAAAGCGCAGTTTTAAAAAGTAAACATTAGATTGTTAGGCAATCAACACACGGAAAAAAAGCGTGCACAATCAGCTATTGTGTGCATGTAATAAACAAAAAGGTAAAATATTATACTAATATTTATATACAAACTTTTAACCGATTTCCTTGTAAAATTTATTTTATAAAAAACAAGCCTATTGTGTTTCACCTTCGAAAGTATAAAGACTATTAAAAAAAGGCGGTTTCCATACAATATTGCAACTTTCTTTGAGAAAAATATGCATATGAATCAAGCGTACACTTTATGGATCAATAAATAGAAAAAAAAATCGTACTACCCTCCCTTGCATACTGCGCTGTCACTGTGCATTACTTAATCACTTCAAAATTTCCATAAAACGGCTAGAAATTAAACCTGGCGTGGCTTACTTAATTTTTCTTTTCTTCATACAGAAGAATAAATAGGATTTTAGGATGCTAAACATCCTAGAAATGTAATTTACAACTTTTCCCTTTACAAAAATAGCTCGTTTTCTCAACAAACACAATATAAAGGTTCCCGTTCTATTTATAAAGTTACGGCATTCCACCCCTATTGTATCACAACTACCCAAGAAGATATTTAGACGACGTTTTCTTCCGAAAGAACAGAAACCATGTGGTCTTCAAACATCTCCACACGTGCCACTTTCAATATATTTATCTCTCAAATGAATTTTTTTATTACCTTCTACGTTTCGAATAATGTGCGACCGTCGGCGGTGTTTCCTGTGGCATGGGCATCGGAGGAACCTGATGATGGTGCGGCGGCGGTGGCGGCGGTTGTAGGTACGTTGGGGGCGCCGCATAATGAGGCGGGCCGCCCCCGGCGTAAGCGTACATATCCACGGCGAATACAGTCTTTCAACCCTTATTTTATAAACACTGTCACTGCACTATTACCTGGTTGTTATTGGTATTAATGGACTATTCAAAACCACTTTATGCGACGGCGGCATACATCGAATTGATTTATGGAGTTGATATTGTGGGTTTAGAGTTTTTGTTTTATTTTTAATATAAACTAGAAATTTAATAAAATCGATATTATTAAATTTAAGTTATTTTTAAAATGTTTTAGTGTTTACTGGTTAAAAATAGTGCTTTTACGTTGAGTAATGAAGGATAAAAATTTTTATTGTAGTAAACGCTGAAAAGATCAAAGTATGCTATTATTGCTTCACAGAAAACATCTATTAAAATTTTCAAAAAGGAAAATACAAAAAAACGTTGGTTAAATCTATTTTAAAATCATTGAAGGACCAAACGCAAAATTTATTTTAATAAAACAATTTTATTTATTTAATATTTTCAAAACTCATTGCATGACTTTATATAATAATTCTTGATTCATTAAATTTAGCTAGGTCTATTAAATTGAGTGAACCTGTAGATTTTTATCTCCTAAGACTACGCATACAAAAACCACCCTATTTACCCATTTATTATTTTTCCTAAAAACGAATTTAATATGATTATGATAAACTTTTAATAAAACGTGTTCGTATAAAGAGTTCAAACTTTTGCCCTACTATTTTATAAAATTTTGAACTCTTGAGAATTTTCAAAATAATTTAGTTAGTTCACTTTATATTAACAAAGTTTCAGTAAACGTACTTATTGGATTCATATATCTATTTTAAAAATTTCATTCACAATCACAACATTGCGGGAAATACAAAGACGTCGTATTACGTAGTTTACACAGCACATGTTTGCCACCCGCACATCGAAAACGTACACACAACACCAAGTTCGCTCGCGTACTGGCAATACGGGACCGGGCCACAAGCCCGGAGTGGGGCACACCAACAGGTACAAACACGAGCCCTATGGGATATGGGGCCACCGACGCGGGCTCCACCAAGAGTCCTATGTTTAGTGCCGCACATACCATCACCATTTTATGTAGTTTATTAGTGCTGAAAATGATCTCGGAGAAAATTCCATGTGAGTAGAAATAAAAACCTTTACCAATTCAATTGTTTCTTCGGGAAAGATTTAGTAAGCTTTTTTTAGCTTTCACGCAAACATAAAAGTCGAAATCCACATTTTTATATTCAAAATAATCTTTTCTAAAATATTTTTTATTATGAATTTTTTTTTATTTTCTCTGGGAAGAAATTTTCAAACTTCTGTTTTCCGAATTAATTTTAAACTTCGAACCTTTTACATAATATGTGAACCCTACAGCTTCTCTATAAAAAAGAATATTAGCGGAAAAATTAAATAATGTTGGAATCATTTAGGAATAAACGAATTAACCCAGAATACTCACTAATGCAGTGGCGTAACAAAGGACTTTCTCGTCATGTCTTTTGCAAAAAGTTTTTCATTTTGGTTTTCATTTTATACATAGATATTTTTCTAGACAAATTCTAATGTTTCAGACTATTTCCCGAGAGGGTCATCAAATCTTTGTCCAAAATCGTAAATATCAACAGATTTCGAGATTCCCCTAAATCTTTACGTCTTCTAGGTTTTAATTTTTTTAAAGTAACAGAATGAGCTTGACATAGTATCGAGTACTCACATATTATGGAAGGAATACAGCTTTAATTAAGTAAAGTTTCTAATCAAAATAGAATTTTTAGGAAATCTGTCAAAATGACTGTACTTACTAAAAGTTTGGGAAAAAAGTCGAAACACAACAAGAATGGTTATTATAAATACAATTTTTTTCCAAGTAAAACTCTCTCAAATTCCATCTCTACAAGAACTTGCGTTACCATTCGATTACAACCACAAACTTTACTTTTGTCCTTCATCTTAATAACTTATAATCGTTGAAAATCATCAAAGGGCCAAATAGAAATTCCATTTTGGCATGGCAACTATGGTAGCTAAAAAGGTTCTGTAATACAAGAAAATTAATTTTTATGCATTTAGACAAAGAATTTGTTGTTTATTTATTACAAAGTATATTGAACACAAAAGTAACATGTTATTGAAAATGCCCTCCCTCGTTTGCGTATTCAAGGGTAATTCCGCTAGGATGATGGAAGTTTCTTAAGCTCATCCAGATTCTTGTGTTTTTGAGCATGCCCTACGATCCACCTCTGACCACAATTTGTAGTCTAGGGGGTTGAGGTCAGGGCTAAAAGCAGGCCATTCCTGAGTTTTTTGCTTTATAGAAAGTTTGAGTTTTGTGATATTTAACATGCTTTTCAAGTATCCCCTAGATGTAGTAATTGGCATTAATTTCTGCCCCCCCCCCCCTCTCCGGAAGACAATGACCTTCGCTGGGCTTTGGGTTCTCATGAGGTTTTTTGCATTTTCTGGAACATTTTTGTACGATTTAGTGTAAACTTTATTATTTTGGCAGTTAAAGGCCTGTTCTACGGTGAACACTTTTTCATCGTAAATGAAGTTTCTAATTACACCCTGATTTTTTTAACAAACTGAATATTTTGATTGCACTCATACCAGACTCCCAGACTCACTGCACAACGCAGTTTTTTTTTGAGCTCATCTTGGAAACTGGAGACTCGTTTACAAACCGCCAATTGTTTTTTTCCCATAACAAATGTCAACAAATCAGTAATAAATTAACGGTCTCAAAACATAGGGCAAGACTAGGTAGGATCAAGAGCAGGTGTTGAAACAAGATGGATAAAACAAAAAAAGAAACAGAAGTAGATGCCACAATCTTAACTATGACGATACGCGTATAAATGGTTTTTTGGTCAGAGCAATTTTTGCGTTAGTTCAGCTCGCTATACTAATAAATGACTTTTTCATCTCCTAAGACAATTCGAGTGTTGGGCCAAACATATCTAATTTAGTCAGTCTCAATTTGTTTGGAAATCCAGTAATCCTTATCCCATTTTTGCTGTTTTCAATCTTCGACACTGCAAAAAGTCTTCTTACTCAGACGTTTTTGTGGATAATATTATTATAATAGGATTGGAAATTCTTGTTTTCAAAATCTGGATATCCCAAGACCATAAAAAACTATCTCGAGTATTTAGTGCTGTAAAAAGCTTGGCCTATTTAAACAATTAAGTATTGCAAAAGAAATAAGCTCCTTCTGGCCGCAAAAATCCAGTCTTATGCACTTGAATTGACCTTGTCCTTGATTAACCATGTTAACTCAAACATATTCCATCTTCAATCTCCTACGAATAAATATTTGAAGTGTACACGGGAAAAACGATCGAAGTCACATTTAAATAGTTTTGAGATACTATTTCAGTTTAAAGCACGGACTTCGATCGCTTTTCCATACAGCACCTATTTTTACTTGCGGTTTTTCGTTAATTTCAAATACACAGTGTGAAAGGGCAGGAACGAAAGCATAAGAAATGATGTATAACTCATATTCGGGTCTAATGTGACAGATCGTTTTCCCCTTGTACTCTCTTCATCTCATCGTGGTAATTAATTCTTAACGGCTTAGCCTCAAATCAATTTTTCTCTCGTTTTTTCTCTTTAATTGCTATGTAGGTATGGCGGTGATCAAACTACGAATTCAAGGAAGCAGATACGATAAACAGCCGCCTATACAAAATAAGTTCTTTAGATAAGATAAATTTTTTATAAAAATAAACTGAACAATAGTAACAGGCTAGCATTTGTTTGTTACGCCACTGGTTTCACCCCTCAAATTAGGCATCTGATTTCAATTTAATGTTTTTTACTTCCATGAACAATGCGATTATTTGACTCTCATCTATATACACAAAAAATGGGGGGGATGTATTTGTAATGAAAAACATATTTTTAAGTAAAGTATCGTTACTTTATCGATTCACTACCAAAAAAATATATAAAATACTATTTTCCCAAAGAAAAAAAATCATAATTGGTTGCGCGCAGCAAAGCGTTATATCATTTGAAGTGTTCTGGCTAAGATTGGAATTTCGTTTCGCTTGAATCGTCACATCTACAATGTCTATCTTTTCTGTGTTATAATGTTCCGACGATAGTTTAGTTGACGTTTCATTTACTATTATTAGATAAAAGTTTATTCACTTTCTTTTATTAAATTTTTGTTGAACGATACTTCGTTTGTTATTGCAAATATTTTGATTTTTGTTTGCATTTCTCAAGTCTTCCGAAATACTTTTCTTTATTGTTCTTATTAGTTAATGTGATGTTCGAATTAATTAAAGAACAAAAAATGTGACCTCAAGTTCATCAACGAAATTCACACAAGAATATTGATCTTAAAACTAGTATTAACTAAGAATTTAATACAATTTCTTGCTTATGATTAATTGAAGTTAGATTGCGAAGGAAAATATATATAATTAAGATGGAGATGCGATAAGCAGCATAAACGGTATACTTCCCCTTCAACGAAGAAGCAGACTATTCCGCAAATATGTAGATAGCTTAACGACTTGCTTAATTAAACTGAACATTACGTTAAAAAAAGTCGTCATTAACGAAAACGAAAATAACTAGTTTTATAAAATCCGATATTTTTTTTATTTTTCAAAGAGGTCTTGTTAGGTTTTTCACCCTAAAGAAATATATTTATATCCCCCTAAATATTATTTTTCTATACTAAAAGGCGTTAAAAGATCTATATCAGAATTTCAATGGGGAAGAAACTTTTCAGGCAAAATGAACATTACTTTTTTCAAGCTAAACTTTCTTTCGTCAAATTACAAACAGGTTCCACGAGTTCGCTTACCTTAATCACTAATAATTTGATAGTAATAACGTGATTCAAAAAAACATCTGATTATAATTGTCTTATTTGATGTTATTACTTGTTATACTCTGGATTTTTTGTAACTTCAAAATGAATCACCTTAAATATTTGATAACGCTCAGTTAAAGCAGGATTTTTCTACAAATTACTTAATTTTCCATAAAAAAAGTTTTCTTGATTCTGCAAAAATCTTGTACGAAATCAACATAAGCAATTTAGAGTTAATAACAGAAACAATAATAATTGGAACTAAAAACATCCGCTAATCGAAACAGTTCGCTAATAAACAAATGAGTATACATCGATTTCATTTAGACTTCAAAGGCCAACTTTACTAATTTTTATTTAAATAAAGTTTCATTCTCTGAATTTTTACAGAGTGTTACTAGAAAAATTGGTATAAACTTTCAAGGTTATGTACAATTTAAATGAAAGAAACGATGAAGTGAAGACCTGTTTTTATTTGTGTACAACAACAAAATACTACAGAAATGAATAAATCTAAAGTGGTTGTATCAAAGTTTGAGTTAAAGGACAGCGGAAAAGCCCTGAAGAAAGTTGAAACGCTATAAAATAATATTCAGCTTGAAATCGCTCTCTTCGATGCCAAAAACTGATTGAATCACAATACTCTTTATTGCCTTAATTATTGAAATTGCACCGAAATATTGCAAATTCATCAAAACAAACCCTTTGCTCGGGATCGATAACAGAAATCCAAATTGACCTGATCGCATTTGAACAAAAGGCTTCACGGCAAAATCTGGAAGGCGTATTTAAGAATTTGAGAATACTTGGAAAGTAATAAAGATTCTTAAATAGTATCTGCAACAACCTTCACTAAAAAGTCAAGTTCTTCTAAACAGTGTCAGTTCCATTTTGGCTTGAATAAACTTTAGCTAGAACAGAAAGACTAAGTTTCCATATTATTCAATAAGCAGAAAGTTGAAAACTATGTAGGTTAGATTCCAATCCATACTATTAACCTAAAAACATAAAAAATATTCCTCAGCCACCATCTTTTAATAAAAGGAAAAGTTGAACAAATATAAAGTATAATTTGATAGAATGCCGAAAACAGAAAGTTGTAAAAAAAACCGTTTTGCACAACATAATAGATGGCCAATATTAAATCAATGCTGAAAACAAAATGACCATTTGCATTAAAGGTAAAACAATCGTAAGAACCTTCAGATGTGTTAGCAAAGAATATCTTGTCCGGCAAGCCCAAGCAAAATTGCAGATGCTTAAAATTTGCTATGCAAACTAAAACAAGTCTGCCACGAAAGGTTGCAAAACACAGATTTATACAGTCGCAACTACATATCAGACTGGTATAGTTACCTATCATTAACGTGTTTGGTATCGAAAGTAAAACTTTGATACGATTTGATTTATATGCATGGCCGGTTTTAGAACTTGGTTACTTGCGCCTTCCCTATACGAGATAAGCGTGAGAGGGCGCAGCCCAAAACGTTTTTAGCTCCCTAAAGAAGCTTAGTGAAGGATGAAGTCCAATTTGGGCACAATCCGATCCGTATTCGTAATTACATTTATGCAGTTTTTTTTAAGAAAGTTAATGAAGGGCGAAGTCTAACCTTGTGACCACCAAAGGTGGTCTGTACAGAAACACGTGTTCATATTTAGTTCTCTTAGAACAATTAATGTTATCGACTTGAATGATGGTACACATAAAATATTAAGTGGGACTATGTCGGTGCCTAGGTCAAAATTAAAAAAGTTTTGGTAGCTTCACCATCTTCAAAAAATTAATTTTTTTGCCAGTTATCACGCCTATGTATATCAAAATCATGATTATAAGTTTTTTAATCAGGCCTAATTTAGACTTTGATATCGTTGGTTCGAAAATCTCATTTTTGGCTGAAAACAAGGAGGAATCAATTGTGCGGATTTAAAGTTTGATATTGAAATGGAACAGAAGTTATAAGCCGTACAATATCTCTAAAATACGCGACAGATAACAGAAATTTTCGAATTACTGTTAAGTCTGGTACAACAAATCAGTGACCAACTAAGTAACGAAAACTCCTACCTGTTTCAATGCTTTCAGGTTGATATGTGTCAGTATAACTACCTATATTTGGGATAGAGTAAAATTCCACATCTGCATTTTTTTTATCAAGATTCGGAAAAATCAGACTCGACTCAATAAATATTTAATTGAAAGGGCGCCACTGAGTGTTTAATTAAAAAAGGTAAATCCATCAATTTAAAAATAAACAAACGAGGATTTGTCTTAAGAATCTAAAATTTTCTTGTTGACAAATAACTAAAATACCATTGTATATTATTCTTTTACGTTGTCCTCTCATAATTAAAAGTCACCTACCGCTATTATGGATATTATTTAAGCTCGTTATTCGTAACTTCCTGCCCTTTCACACCAAGTGATTAGATTTTCCAAACAATTACATCAGTATTAGAAGGTAAAGTTGTAGGTGATAAAATATACAATCGGACACTACAAACAACCTTTACCTGGAATTTAAAAGCTTTCATAGTGTAAAATCCATATACGAATTCTACCTGCTGAAAAATAGGTCTGAGATTACAATAGATCTTAGAAAGTCATTCAAAGATCAAACAAATTTAAATTTTGAATGGCAGTATTTTTTTCATTTAATAACAGAAGAAAAAGAATAAAGGTATAAATTTTGATCAAGTGAATCTTTTTAAATTTAAAACACTATTTTTAAAAATGTATACTGCTCTAGATGTTCTGGGGTTATAAGAACTGTGTAGTAAACGTATTGCGTCCTAAATTATGTAAAGGGAACTTTTTCGCACATTCTTTATAGTCCGATTTTAATAAATAACAAAAACTGTAAAACCAACAAAAACAACGGTGTTTATTCTTTTATGGCTGGATAAACGGGTAGCATAAAGGATAATTAAAGTGTGCAAAGTGTCTTTTGCTACATTTTAAAAACAGTTACATGTTACTGTTTTAATTATTCGTTTGAATTTAAATATTTTAATGATAGTAACAGTAGCTAGAAACACTTACTTACCAAAAAAATTAAAAGTAAAAAAATAGGAATTTACTGTTACACAAAACCAAAAAATAACCATGTCCAAGTATAATTTTACTCGTTAAGGTTTAATCGTTTAAAAGCAACATACTCGTAGATCGAGTCAAAAAAGAGGAAAAATAACTTAAATGCGTTGTGAATGAAATTCTACAATAAAAGAGTCGCTTTTGTAAAACCGACAAATGAGCTATGTATCCTTAAAAGGACGATCGTAAATTTTAGCAATACATCTACACAATGATGTGTTACCTACTACTTTACAGGTAGGATACGACACACCTGCACGTTGTTGGGCCCTATATTATTATTTTACACCTTTTACCTGTACGGTCAAAGCTCTACGAATCCATTTACATTTTAAATTTGTTAAAAAATAAAAAAGCTCCAGCCTTAAATGTTTGATCTTAATCACAAAATATAATGAAAAAAGCTGAGTTGGTAAAAAGGAAGATAATAATTATAAACATAAACTTTCTGGAATATAATTAAATTAACCCCAAATATCATTACCATATTTAAATAAAAAACAACGGACTGATAAATACATTAAAATGATAATTAATATAAATATTTAAATTTAAACAGAAAAATGTAACATAAATAGATATTTAATTTTCCGGTACATATCAATCTACGATTATAGTCGTAAAACCCAAAACAGGTATGCAGATCCATTGCAGACATAGCCTCCTTGCAATGAGAAAATTTGGGTGGCCGTAAATATTAAACTAAAATGATTGACATTAAATTATTAATTCACTTCTTTGAGTGGGTTTTACACTTAAAAAATAATTATTTACATTTTGTTTAGCAGTTTATCAAATTTCGTAGTCGCATGCACCCGACAAAATCGTCCGAATTCGCAGGTAGTAAGTTCGGATTCAAAGTTAACTTGCGCAACTGCAAAATATTAAATATTTAAGTATTTTAAAACCAATTAAACATTTCATAGTCAACGATAACAATAATAATAATCCAGCCCAACCCATATTGCAGTCAAGACTGCATTCAAATCCAATACAGGGTGTCAATAAAACTAAAAGCACCATTATTTTATTTTTCTTAACCGGAATGACGTCAATCCGAAAATTTTAAATGGGACACCCTGTATATTCTCAAGACTGGTGTAGGTTTTGTGAAATTTAACACTCCGCATCTACATAGATGGGCTATAGAAGTTGCAAAATAAACATAAAATGGAACTACTTTACCGCTTATTGCTGCTTACTGTTATAAGGACTCACCTGGAACAAAGAAGAATACATCAATTCTGATAGCAAATACAGTCAAATAACAGTTAGTGATAATCTAAACTTCTGGTCACTAATACTACAGTAATTTCAGGATTAATTAGATTTGCAGAAAAATTATGTTCACCTTCTGATTTTGAACACTTTTACTCCATTTAATAATAATCTTTCGGAATAGTATCTCATACCGTCTTGAATGCACTTTGTTGCCTGGTATAGAAATGCAAGTAGAATAAAAACTAGCTTTTGGCCAAAAGTCGTAAGTCTATACTCTGGGCTATTATTGGGTATCTCAGTTCAAGTTAAGTTATGGTTTCTCTTTATTAGAAAAAAATTATTTCAAATTTCATGTTTTTTTCTTTTTCTATAAAACTGTGATTTTTGGAAGTCTCCAAAATCATTTACCATATGGTCCAAACTGTTTTCTTTGTATTACTTGATACTAGATGTCACTGTCTTCGACGAACACAATAATAAAAATGCGTAAATTGCACCCAAATCTGTTTGAAGTTTTTCCACGCTTAAACTAGTAACGAAAATGATTCCATGACGTCTGTTGGTGTTATGGACACCAAAACTATTCGATTCCCGAAAACCTAAATGTTTGTTATCAATTCCTTTTTGATACGGAAACTCGGATGAAAAAGTTGGTTGGTTCAAATCTTTCTTTTGGTTTCACACATATAATAAGCGAACTCCGTATCATCATCGTGGTAATTTAAATAATTCTTTAGCAACACCATTACATTACAATCGTGATATTAGTTATCTTTTTCCTTTT
Source organism: Ignelater luminosus (assembly GCA_011009095.1). NCBI lineage: Eukaryota > Metazoa > Arthropoda > Insecta > Coleoptera > Elateridae > Ignelater > Ignelater luminosus. The sequence continues at coordinate 157,436 of VTPC01091010.1, read as the reverse complement.
TAACCGGGTTTGGGAAATGCAGGTGGAAATGCAAAAATTATACTTAAATTTACAAACAGAAATTTCATTCAAAGAGAAAGATTTATATCTGCAGTTGCCATTTAATGTTTTCTAAACACTTTTGTTGCTATTTGATTTTAAATCTATTTATAATTTTCTAAACATTAGCACAATTTGCAAACGCATATAATTCAAAACTTTCCAAGAAGTTTATTTGTTTAATTCACTAATTTGAAATATTTATCTTCTTCGAATAAACATAATTATATTAACCTTTTATTTTGTTTATAAAATAAATAAATAAATACGAGTTTTCGTTAGTGAAGTAATAAAATATCCTATTTACAGTGCTTACAGAACGTTAAGCGAGCAAATCTCCACTATGGCCAGATGACAGCATGTCAATATTGATATATGACCAGAACCAAATTAGCTGTTTAGGCTGTTCAGACGGAAATAAACGCCACACTTACGAACTGCCGGTTATTGGATATAAAACCCATTTTCTAGCGCAGAATGAAGCACTGAAAAGCAGTGATGGATTTCACGGGAATTTTAAACGATTTCTCCAATTTTTACAAAAAACAATTCTTTTTATTTTCAGTACTTACATTTATCAATCAGTATTGTCTTTAAACGGCATCATTTTCCATAATGCAGAGCATTTATAACCTTATCTTAACGTTACCATTTCGGTAACTGACAATTCAATTATGTATTAAATTTTATATAGAAAGTAGACCTTTATTTTGGATATTTCTGGTAAATCTTGTCTTCTTTACAATATTGCCTTCAACCATATCAAATTAGTATGTGGGTCGTGCGATCTAGTGTGGATTTGTTTCAAAATATTTTTGGATACTAAATGATTTCCGGTTAGAAACGTCATTTAACTTCTTATTATAAACGTTTAATAATTTAATAATAGTTTCAAGTCAAAAAGTTTGTTTATGTCGAATATCTCACTTTTTTTCCTGTAATAACACCGCATGTGAAAGGATAACTTTAAAAAAAATTTTCTTTCACGCAGTAAATCTAACCGTAAATGGTAGTTTGTTGAACTGATCTTTTGTTTCAGTGTTAGTTTCAATTTATTGCTATAGGTATACCATTGCCTACTCAGTATATAACAGTATATAAAACATCAAGGTGAAATTCCAAAAAAGGACCCTTGATTTCGTATAACTGTTACCGGTACCCCTTCATATTATACCAAGAACGGCATCTCCCTATTTTTTTCTAGTATGAGGAGAGAAGACATTTTAGAAAATTTATAAAGAATTAATAGATATTGTTACATTTTGACAAAAACGTGTATTTATTTTAATATTTATTTTTACTTAGTTTATTACAATTTATTTCCAGAATTTATTTACACTAAATTATTTATTTAATTATGTACAGAAGTACACCTCGAGTTTTTGAAAAAGAAACAATCCACTGTTTTGTGACACTTCTGGGAGGATGTGCGGGATTATAACTGCAAACCAATACTTCCACACCGGCGTCCTGAAATATTACTTCCAACATATTTCGCACGGTACACCGATCCAGCTGATCTAGACCACATCCAATTTTCGGCATAGCTAATTTCTTCACCCCGTGCGCTTGGAGCTGTATCTTCAAGTTGTGAAGAGCCTTCCACAAAACCTCATACTGCGGCTTCTCACATGAACGAGGTTTCGTGACCAGATAATAAAGAAATCGTCCCTGGTCTTGTAGATAGCAGGTCTTGCCTACCTCGGGCTGCTGTAAAAATATTTCTCTCGTGCGACCAAACTTGAACTTGAAGTCGACAGCTATACCTCGGGACATCGTTTTACTTCAAACAGATTTCTTTGTTGCTCATGAACAACACCAAAACGAACTTTCCTACCTTTTGAGTAAAAGGTCATAAAGTCGGTAAACGAGGGTCTTCGATCTTCAATCGCTACAACAGCTGCGGGTTGTATTTCGGCCTCTGGTTCTTCTATATCGACTTCATTCCCGCCTGCATACGGGGCCAGCCGGTTGGTGTGCACAACCATCATTTTTCCCCTTGGTGGTTTTCTGATACGGTATATCAGGTCATTTATTCGTTTAATGACCTTGTAGGGCCCTTCCCATGCTCTTTGCAGCTTTGGAGATAAGCCTCTTCGTCTTTGAGGACGATAGAGCCAAACTAGATCTCCAGGTTGATACCCTCCTGCTTGGGCTTTAATGTCGTATCGCTCTTTCATAAACTTGTCACTGGCCATCTGAATATTACGACGAACATTTTCATGAATGGAGTTTAACTTCTTACGAAGGTTATCAACGTAATCATCACCGACCACGTCATTTTCACTGGGTTTGAAACCAAACTGTAGATCACATGGTAACCGAATTTCGCGCCCGAACAACACCGCAGCTGGGGTTTGGCCAGTTGTTTCTTGTACAGCCGAGCGGTTTGCCAGTAGAAACAGATGCAGGTATTGGTCCCAATCGCGCTGATGCTCGGACACCACCTTCGGCAAGTACTTCCCCATCGTTCTATTCATTCTTTCCACCATTCCATCCGACTGCGGGTGCAACGGTGTAGTTCTCGTTTTTCTGATACCCAATGATTGGCACAACTTTTGGAACAGTGCCGTCTCAAAGTTCCTGCCCTGGTCGGAATGCAATTCCAGTGGGACACCAAAACGGCTAAAGAGTTCTTTTACCAGCACGTCAGCAACCGTAGCCGCTTCTTGGTTTGGTAGAGCGTATACCTCTGTCTATTTACTAAAATAATCCATGGCCACCAAAATATATTTATTTCCTGCGTCCGTCTCTGGGAATGGACCCACAATGCCTATGGCGATTCTTTCAAATGGATTACCGACGTTATACTGTCGCATCGGGGCCTTCTTCCTACCAAGTGGCCCATTACCAGTTACACAAACTTCGAACCGTCTGCACCATTCTCTGACGTCTTCCTTACAGTTCATCCAATAAAACCGTTTCCGAATCTTCGCCAGTGTTTTCTTAATTCCCAGATGGCCTCCCGATGGCCCATCATGCAACTGTCGCAACACTTCAGGAACCCTGTTCTTGGGAACCACTAACTGCATTCTTATTTCGGTTCCTTCTTCGTTTTCTAACACTCTCTTTAGGAGACCATCTTGAACCTTCAATGAGTCCCACTGTGCCCAGTACGCTTTCACAATCGAGCCGTATCGGGCTATTTCTTCCCACGACGGTCTACGATCTGCTGTCTTCCAGTCCAACACCAATCATAAGTCAGGATCGCTTTCCTGGTCTTTCTGAATTTCCGCGGGCTCCCAATGATCATCAACGACTGTGGTACGTCGTAATTGATGTTCACCATGCTTGTTTTCAATTCGTGAGCAGTGTTTGCAATCGTCGGGGCATGGTGTTCTAGATAAAGCGTCAGCGTTGCGATGGCTACGCCCTGCTCGATGTTCGGTCTCGAAATCATATTCTTGGAGCCTTTCGAGCCATCTTGCTACTTGACCTTCAGGATTTTTAAACTTCAGCAGCCATTGCTAGCATCTGTGTCCAGCACAAATCGCTCGTTCGGTCTGGGATAGCTTAAGATCGGAGCTGTCACTAAAGTTCGTTTAAGATCGTTAAAGTCTTGTTCACAGTTGGCGTCCCATTGAAAATCTCTGTCTTCCTCTGTCAATCTTGTTAAAGGCTTCGCAATATCTGCAAACCCACGGACGAATCGCCGGTAGTAAGTACACAAACCCAGAAAACTTCGAAGCTCGTGTTTATCTTTTAGGTGGGGCCATTCTTGGACCGCACGAATCTTATCAGGATCAGCCGCTACTCCATCTTCGGATACCAAGTGACCAAGATATCTGACCTCTTTCTGGAACGGATTGCACTTCTTCGGACTCAACTGCAGATTTGCTCCACGTAATCTCAGAAACACATCTTCCAAGTTCTTCACGTGTTCCTCAAACGTTCGACCAATCACAATAATATAGTCGAGGTAAACTAAACAGGTCTTCCAAGACAAACCTCTCAGGATCAACTTCATCAATCGTTCAAACGTTGCTGGAGCGTTACACAGACCAAATAGCATAACTGTAAACTGCCATAGGCCAGAACCAATACTAAAGGCGGTCTTCTCTCGATGCTGGGGTTCCATTCCAACCTGCCAATACCCACTCTTCATATCCAAGGCGGAAAACCACTTGGAACCAGACAGAGTGTCCAAAGTGTCATCAATTCTGGGTAACAGATAACTATCTTTCTTGGTGACACTATTTAATTGTCTATAGTCGACACAAAATCGTGTACTACCATCTTTCTTCTTTACCAAGACGACGGGTGATGTCCAAGGGCTGTTTGAAGGTTCGATAACACCTTGGCTAGCCATATCTTCGATAATCTTTTCCGCTTCTTCTCGTTTCGCCCATGGCAACCTTCTTGGACGTTGTCGTATCGGTTGAACATCTCCCGTATTGATCTTATGGGTCACCACACTGGTTTTACCCGCCAGTCCTTTATCAGGAGCAAATACATCTTTGTAACGACCAATTAACTCTTGCACCCTAATCCTTTGGCTTGGAGTTAAATTTTTACAAGAAGCTGTGATCGCTGTTTCTACGTTTACCGAGCTTCCGGAAGACGAAAGAACTCCACTTGTCTTCGTGCACCGTACTAAAGAGGACACCGGCACACAAAAACCGATTTCGGTGTTCTTCTTTAATGACGTTGGGAAATTGTTGACATTCATTAATCGAATAGGCGTTAGTTCTTTTACATTCATTAACACTTTCCCAATCAGAATACCTCTTCCAATGTCTTTGTTGGGATAATCCGGTTCTAAGGCACCCATACAACCTGCCCGGAGATTTCCATCCATTCGGGCCATAACAACCTTCTCACATTATTTATTTAATTATGTACAGAAGAATTTATTTATCACTAATTAACATTTATTTCGTTCGTAACTACTAGCTGCTTGACTGTAGAACTGTCTTCTGCTCGGTCAACGCCGCCTTATATTCGTTTCCGCGTGGTTCTTGATGAGCCCAGAAAGTTCGCGTTCCTTCTGGAACATTCGACGGTGGAAGATTCTCGATAGTTCGAGATTCTCTGGCACATTCGACCAGCTTGTTCGAGACTGTTCGGGACTTTTTCTAGAATATTCTAGGGGTGGCGGGTTACAATATAAACACCAGTTGACTTCAAACAATTTATTTATTACCTCACTCCATGATTTTTAGATGCAACTTGATCAGCAACAAGATGGTAGTTCGTATTGGTTTTTACATTGCTATTATGACCTTATAACTATGAAAAATAAAGTCTAGGAGATTTTGCATTTTTGACCGCTTAGTATCAGGTTTGAAAATAATGTTGTAATGTAACAATCTACACTGCATTGGTTTTCAATCAGCGATATATGTACAGGTTGTTTAGGTACTCTAGTTTTCAAACAGAAAGTACTTTTTGGTTTTAAACCTAGATATTATCCACAGGACAAAAACTCGAGAGCTAATTATTTTTATTTACTTATTAGAGAGGAAATAAGACTACACCTAAATTTGACATGGCAATCTAGTATGCAGGGTATCCTGTTTAACGTACCACACCCGATTATTCAAAAACCATCCAGAATATTAAACTGAAATTTCGTCAGACCGCAAACGACGTTAATTCTCATTGTTTGAATGATTCCACTACTTTTTTATTGGTCAGATCGACAACCCGTACGATTATTAACAAAAAAGTATAAAGGCACTATTGGTCTAAAGTTGGTAATAACGGAATTAGAACAAAGAAAAACGAAATCTGCCCTGTTTAACGTTCTACATTTGATTATTTAAATATTAAAACAAATCGAGATCAAAATAAAAAAAATTCCCAAATTTCAGCTTGACAGCTGTAATGGTTCCCGCATAATCGAGTGTAGAATATTAAACGGAACACCCTGTAGAGTAAACCAATCATGTCAAGTGATAGATGTATATAGATATGAAAACACAAGTTGGTAATTATAAAATAAGCAATCTCTCCTTTACTACACTGCCCTCCCATCGCCAAATGCACATCACATACTAGTAATCATGCTAACTACAAAATATGATTTTCCGATTGTTTCAGGTCCATCAATATCATTGCAAAGATAATGTTCATCTTCATAAACTGCCACTAATACTATAATCAGAATCTGCTCTCCAAATGTTTTTTCCCAGCAGGATGTTTTTCGCGAAAATCATTTTTTGTACTTCGTCCGCTATTTTAGTCGTTTTCAAGTGCCACGAGCTTGCAAAAACTTCATTTAACCTAAGCCGGCAAACGTGACGTTAAGCAAACAACTCTATGAAATTTATGGAATGCGAGAAAAACACGAGGTGTTGATTTCAAGATTCAAATATTATAAATTTATAAACTTATAAGTTATAGGTGTCACTTAGGTGTGAATAAATTTATTTATACAAATTTTTATATAAGCTGGCACAAAAAATTTTGTGTATCGCATGTCCAGACGATTCTTTTAGAGTAACGTATTTCAAGCATCAGTTACCTTCAAAAACAATAAAATTTTTTAAAGGGATGGTAAAAATTCTGAATACATCTCTGCGTTGGCAGTTTCTATTATTGTTAATTTGTATAAGTTTTAGAATGAAAATTACTTGATTATGAAAATACAACTTTAGAGATTTAATTGTAATAAATAACAACAAATTTCATTTTTTAAAAATTATAATCCGCGTCTAAAACGTTAATAAAACGAAATGAAACACATTTTTTAAAATTCCAAGTAAATTCTGTATTTCTTAGCATACCATGTGAAAATGCAACACCATTCACGGTTGTGGATGCCAACAATCTGTTTCGCGATAAGACATGCACTTTTTATCATTCTGTTGTTTCACACTGTGCTATCAGTGGACCCATTACCAACGCTTAATTGCTTTGGAAAACAGATTACAGACAGAAGAGTGACACTACCCCTCTCTTACTCTAAAATATGCCACGCTGGACCGACGTTTTACAGCGAATAACAAAGTATAACTTTGTATTTTAATGCGAGAACGTAAAAACTGACGCTGTTTTTGCCATCAAATATCGCGCGCTTCTTTCATTAATGTTGCGAAATAGGATTTTGTTACACAACCAAATATCATGCGGATATGTATGGATGTGCAAATGTTTACCGTTGACATTGGCTAGGATTTGAGACTCACTTGTTTTTTATTTTATTTTTGGACATTATAAAATACAAACTAATTTGTATTAGAATAATATTATTTTTAGTAATTTAGTAGAGAAAAACATAAAATACAATTTGTATAAGTTCATACCAACGGTTTTTGAATTAAATCTTTTAAAAGAAAAGAAATAAGAAAATTTAATCTCAATTAAAATTGAATTTTTCTCGTCATATGTATTTACTGATTTCAGGAAAAATCTTCCTCGGCATCCTAATTTGTGAAGATTGTAGAAAGTGACTCATTTTATAATCCTGCTTAGACTTGTTGAGTGAATACATTCCAGTTCACTATTAGCCGCTTCATGGGTATAATAATGCTTAGAGATCAGGTGCAAGCTTATGCACGAATTCTATCAGAGGTGCTTTAGAATACTAAGAACATAGAGATTTTAATAAACGTCATTCTTTGATATTTATTGAAAAACTATTGTTTCCTGAATTTTACATTATTCTTAAAGCCTATATAAAAGAAGTAAGAAAAGTTCGATCCTATAATTCTTTTTCCCAAGTTAAAATTTCTATGTTCTTAATAAGCTAACACACTGTGTGTATTATAATATTGATTGTACCAGAACGACGTTTAAAAAATGAATAACAGCCCAACCGTTCGATTTGGACCCCATAATGCCATATTACTGTGATCAGTATTCGATGTGGAATAAGACAATAGCAAAATATACGGGGTGTTTTACTTAAGACATTTATTTATTTTATAGAACACTTCATGTAATCGAAAATAGTTTTAAAAAGTACAGACTCTCTCTAGATGCCTTCTAATTTGAGGTTGGCTTAACAGCACGACATATCTCCATCTGTCTTTTGCAGTGCGTATCATATGTTCCTTGTTTAGATTCGTCCAGTTGCGTATATTGCTCATTCAAGACGTTCTTCTTCTTCCTATGGCTCGTCTTCCTTCGATCTTCCCTTCTATGATGTATTGTATTAATTCCTACTTAGTGTGCCTCATAACAAGACCAAAATAAGTTAATTTGCGTCGTTTTATAGTTGTTTCCAATTCTAGAAATTTAAGCAGTCTCTAGAGGACCGCTTCGTTTCTTATTCGATCTGTCCATGATGGGATTCGTAACATGCCTCTGTATATCCACCTATTATTTTCATTGTCTTTTGTTTCAAAGTTCATGCTTAACATTCACACGTAGCATTTAATCATGCGGAATCGAGTTGTTGATTTATTTGGTGTTTACATAAGAATTTATTAAGTTTATTGAAGTTAGCTCGTGCTTGTTCTGTCCTGACTTTTACTTTGGTGTCGATGTTTATCTCTGTATCTATTTTTCTTCCTAGGTATTTGTATCCTTTTACTCTCTTCCGCTACTGCTTCCAACAATTAACTATTAAGGCTGTATCATCGGCGTATCAAAGATTGTTGAGCAATACGCAGTTAATTTCTATTCCTTCTTGTCTGTTCTAAATTGCATTTCTTATTATTTCCTCTGAATATAGATTGAAAAGCAACGGGGCTAGTATACAACCTTGCCTTACGCCCCTCTCTTTCTTCTGTATTGTCGTTATCTACCCTTACTAGTCCCTTTTGCTGCCAGTATAAGTTCTTCACTACTTGCATGTCTCTACCATCTAGTCTTACTCGCTTTAGAATCTTCCTAAGATGTACGTGTTGCACCCTATCGAACGTCTTTTCGAAGTTTATGTAACAGATCTTGTCTAATATCCAAGTAGTTTTCTGCAAGAACTGTCAAACTGAGGAGGGCTTCTCAACTCTTCCTAATAACATTTTTTTTTGATATTTCTATAAATACCGACGCTATCCTCTAATTAGAGACATTTGAGACGGCCCAGATATTGATTGCAGCGTTATACTGTGATATTAAAGTAAAAGGAATGAAATCAACATCAAGTTGCAGCAATACGACAGACTGACCCAATTTAACAAAAGAGGATCCATCAACCACTGGCTGCTCCCTCACTGCTACTCGAAGAAATGAGTCACTGTCTACAATCTTGACTGTAAAGTAATAGCAGTTTGTTTTGCAACAGTTTTAATTATCAATTAGGAAATTTTGATCTGGTTAGCTATGTATCTTCAAAACTGTTATTACAGCAATCAAACATTTAAAATTAATGCTAAATATTACCTATTAAAAATATTTTTTCAAGATGAATTCTTTTGCAATATTTGGCTATAACTAAGAGCAGTTTAAAACTCAACACTTAATTTTCAAATGCAGCAATGTGGGCGGTTTCAAATGTTCACACTCTAATCATTTAATAACGAGTGTTTGACTAAACATAGTTGAGTAGGTAGAAGCGCCAAGTTAACGACGGGCTATTGTAATACAAAAAAAAGACAGTTAGTCAAGTAGGCAATTAATTGTATACAATGAGTAAAAATGTTTATAGAATTTAAAATGTTGTATGTTACACACTTACAGAATTAATATTTGTATCGCCTATCATTTATTTTTCAATATGTCAGAAATAATTAATTCTTACCATTATAACCATGCATTTATAACAGCAAGATGAAAGTTTGTTTTTTTTTCTGTCGTAAAGTTGATTGATTTATCTCTTGACTAATCAATATCTCATTTAATTCATAAAAAATAATAATTTTTTAAGGTTAACTTTTGTAGTTTGTAGAAACTAGTAATCAGACAGTTATTAAACTAGAACTCTCACTGAGAAATCTCCCTAAACTTTTTATTCAATAAAGAAACTAAGGTTTTTCTGGTTTTTCAAGTTGCTCGAAAAAGACAACAAAACGGCAGTGTTTCAGAACCGTTCTCATCCTCGTTATTATTTAGTAATGCCATGGTGAGGTCAATCTGACTTATCCGAGATAAACAACAAGAATTAAATGGAAAAAAACAAAAACATAACAAAATAGAAAATGTATTTTGAGTAACGTTACGAAAATGCAGATTAAAACAATTGACAACAACTTGAAAACAACATACAGTTAGCTGGATATCGTGTTTGTAGAACAATAGAGATAGTTTGAAAGATGCTGACTTTGATCTGTTATGAAAGTATCAAGCTATCGTGGGAAAAGTAATATTATACCAGAAAAAAAATGTCCTTTAATTCTGAGGTTTAAGAATGTTATTGAGATACTCAGATTTTTGTTTGGGAAATTTATATCGAGACTAGACGTGACTTGAGACTAGGAGCAAAACAGAAGGCGGCAATAGAAACTGTCAGTAAAAAAAAAAAGATTCGAAGTTTGCCAAAAACAGATTCTAGGTGTAAGATAACAGCAAATTAATTTCCTTGATTGCATTCGTCCATATGAAGACCAAGCATTAAATTGGCAGAGTAGCATTTACGTTTTTCTTCAATATAAGGGTTGTGTAGTTAGTTTGTTCACTCAACTGACTTTTCTAAAAATCAATGGTCTGCTTAATACCAAGAAATCTGACTTACAATTAGTATCAATTTTATTAGTTTCTAGAGAAGAATAGAACTGCGAAGTATTTAAAAAGAATAAATCTTTCTAGGCCTTTTTTGGTTTTGGAAGAGCAAGTCACTAGTAGTTTTGGGCAACTTTTTAAATGCAACAACAATTGCCAACATGCAGGTCTAGGTAAGTCACTTAACTAACATAAAGCAATTAACAAGGACTAATCACACTGTTGCAATATATGTTGCCTATCTGTCTTTCAGTAAGGCACTAATCCCATCACTGAACTACCTATCAGCAAATAACAAACACCAAGTTACTAATCAGATTGTCATTTAATTGATTACAAAGATTTCAGTTATTTATCTTTATTGAAATTGTTAATGTTAGGTTTGAAAACTATATTCTTCTTGTTTCCAGAGCATCTACAAATAGTGAGATTCGATATTAAAAAGAGATTAGGATTCTTGAGAAATGGTACATTACCTAGGACTGATTTACTAAACTGGATATCAAAGATGCAAAAGGTAAAAAAAATTAGTTTTAAATTTTGATTAACGTTTCTCGTTTCTTCAAAATGAAGGTACTCCGTTGGGTTGAAACATAGTAATAGCACTTAACAGCGTTTAAATGACTGCACTTGCAACAAGACTGATTTTACTGACTATATTTTGGGTCACTGACTTTTTTTCCAGTTTGCCAAAACCATAAATATTTTCCAGAAATCATATCCTGATAATAATTGTATTTTGATTATATACACTAACAAAGAATCAGAGATGTTTGCAATTACTCAATAACAGATCAATTGGACAGAATTTCTCCAGAAATACCAACTCTAAATAAACATTAAACAGTCACAAAGTACCTGTCCCCTTTCAGTGAACAATCTTCGTTTGATCACCATGATTAGTAGACATCTATGGATCAGATTATCCCCCCCCCCATCCTATATTTTCTGTTTCCAAATAATAATAAGTGCGGAATCCATAAAACAAGGGAAACAAATTATTATATTCTGAGGCAAAAACGTTCATTATTTCAGAACTTTCGCTGCTTAGTAATTTGAAAAAAATTAGTTTTTGAGTCATCTTAGGTTATTCTAACTGTGGTCTAAAGACGCATACTCGTTTTGACCATATTTGGATATTTTTAGGAGAATATGAAGATTTTTATAAGGTTAACTTATCTGTCCTCAATTAATGCACCATAGCACATTTGCAACGAAAAAAATTAACGTTTTGCCAATGATATTGTTTCCAATTCAGATCAACCTAAGATGGCGTTTAATTCTTAGAAATTCAAATGTTTCGGTCAAAGATTGCACATGGTACCCAAGCAATCAATCAATCAATCCAATTATCATGGCGGAATCTAACTGTCTCCCAATCTTTGAAATAAGTATATATAAAAGTTTAACTCAATCTTTCAAATTTTTTGGTAGTTAGTACAATTACTCAGTTTTTCAGCAGAAGGGTATCTATTTTATTTGATGTGAAGATAACGTTGACCTATACAATGCTGCTATATTCTTCATAGATGTTACGAGTACAGTATCGAAGATAACATACATGACTGCTGACGTCTTCCAAACTAATTTATCCGAGTTTAATCACTGGAAAGAAGAATATTTCAAGAAAATTCCATGTAGTACTAAATCTCGCAAATCGACTCGGAGATATTAAATCCATGAAGACTAAACACAAAAAATAATTCAAAGGCCTGGAACCCAACTAGAAGTTCAGTAAATTGGAAGAAATTGTGCAGCAAAGACCAAAAGAAAAACCTCAAGTAAAAAACTAAAACCATGTACGAACATGGAAAAGCACAAAAAGAGGATTGTTAGTGATAAGGGAAAATTAAGGAAAACCAAAAGCAATTTAGATTAGGAAAAAAATATGAGAGATGAATGGTAACTGATAAGACAAGGAAATGAACCTTAAAAAAGCAAATTGATTAAAATCAAAACAATAAATGGATCAAACAATTACTATTTTACCATCAAGGCTCACAAAGACGAGAAGCATTAGCTGATCAAGCACTAGATGGCATGATAATACAAGGAAAATCACTGAAGTATAGCTCTATCTTCGAACAAGTCGCATAAGTATCTTTTTCACTACGCAGAAGATTATGATACGCACCAGCGTTGTTTTTGTATCAGAACACAGTAAATCACACCTATCTTCTCGATTGTGAAAAAACAGTCCAATATCACATTTAACTTAAATTGATTCATTCAGTTCTGAGATTTCATTCATAGCGAGCGCACACGTTTTATAAGCGTCTAGCTGATTTTAAAAGACTTTTGAACTTTTTTTTAATTAATCGTGATAGCTGCAATTTATAAGAAAATTATTAAGTGTGTAGTAATAATAATAATTTACACCAAATACCAAATGGAAGGTCAAACATACAACATTAAAGGTAAGCTCAATCGCTTTTTTTATACCACAGTATGGATATCAGATATGTTTTCTATTGCGAATTAATCTTAGAAATAAGTCATTCATTTGCAAAGAGATTTTAATGTTAGTAAAATTTCAAATAAATGAATTAAGAATTATAATTAATTTTTCTAATAAAATCCGGCAAAAATTAAAATTATTGTAGGTTAGATTTTTCTATAGAAAGCATAATGCAATACATTCATTTAGTCTTTTACTGTAATCACAATATGATTATGAGTTTATGATTTTATGAGTCACTCGGTATTGAATTATTGAATGTATTTCTACACGCTTATCGCATTTTTGTTTTGTTTATTCTTCTTTTATTACTGAATATAATTTTTTATTCTTATAATGCTCTTATTATACAAAAATTAAATGATTTCTTTGAATATCTGTACGTGTTGTTTTTGTTTACTATACAAAGAAATATTTTTTTTATCCTTGTTGTTCGTGAAGATAGCATTGATATAAAACTAGAAATACCTTCATAATTCCGACAATAAATATTTTAGAACAGTTGGCAAAATTACTTTGTTTGGTTTTCAATGCGATAGTCATGAAGGTCATTTTGAACTGTCTCATCGATGTTTCATTTTTACTAAAGCTTTTAGCAGGTACGAGGGTTGCTATTTATATTCCTGGCCTAACAAAGAAAAAACAAGTATTTATGATCGAAACTAGTTTCATTGTTTTTCAAAATATTCTCCATTAAGATTGATACACTTTTCCATGCGTTTGAACCAATTTTCGAAGCACTTTTTCCACTCTGTTTGAGGCAGCTCCAAAATATGCGTTTTGAAACAAAAAACGGCTTCTTCTGGTGTTGAAAATCGTTGACCACGCAGTTTGTTTTTGATGTACGGGAATAAAAAGAAGTCATTGGATGCCAAATCAGGGCTGTATGGTGGATGGCCCATCAACTCGACCTTCTGGCTGGTTAAATATTCAATTGTTTGACCAGCGGTGTGAGAGCTTGCATTGTCATGATGAAGAATGATTCGCCTCTTCTTTGAAGTTTTCCGAATTTCTCCAATGACTTCTGGCAAACAAATGGTTGTGTACCATTCAGAGTTGACCGTCTTACGTTGCTCTAACGCCACTGTTGCCACATGACCGGTAATGCCAATGAAACAGGCAACCATTTGCTTCGATGTGCTTCTTCCGCGAACAACTTTTGTTGGATTTGGCTCGTCTTGAAAGACCCACACAGTTGATTGCTGTTTTGTTTCGGGGTCATATGCGTAGATCCATGATTCGTCACCTGTGCAGATGTTATACACAGCCTTTGATGCACCTTTCGCAAATTTTTTCAACATTTCAATGCACCAGTCGACACGAGCCTTCTTTTGAGCATTGGTCAGGTTATGCGGGATCCAACGGGAACAAATTTTTTTTACGGCCAAATGATCATGTAATATCTTGTTGATGCTAGTCATACTAATGCCCAAAGATGCCTCAATCTCACGGTATGTCACATGACGATCTTGTTTAATCAGTTCACGCACAGCATCGATGTTTTTAGGCACAACGACAGATTTTGGACGGCCTTCACGGATTTCGTCCTGGAGTGAACATCGGCCACGTTTGAATTCATTATACCAGTTTTTTACAGTGCTGTAGGATGGAGCTTCATCGCTACATAACGTATTAAGTTCATTGATGCACTCTTGTCGTGATAATCCACGTCGAAAGTTATGAAAAATAATTGCACGAAAGTGTTCACGAGTCAATTCCATTTTTTACTAGGGAATGCACTTTTCAATTAACTGCAAACAACACTAATCGCACTCAAATGACAAAATGTTGTGGTTGAGGTTATGTTCAACAATGTAAAGTTTACACCGGAAATGTCAGCTGACGCCTGGAAACAGTCAGTGTTGCCAAGGCCAGAAATATAAATAGCAACCCTCGTATGTTGTATACAAAGATAAAAAAGTGGCGCAATCTAAGATATTATTCTGCAATTTAGTCCTGCATCTTGTATTGTGCAATATATTGTTTGATCAACCAACCATGACTGCCACTGACATTCTCAGATAGTTTTTTCCTTCGGTAATCTAGTTACACTTTGTTTGTCATCCATCTCCATTCGTGTACAGTCTAGAATCAATTCTGTAAAAGGGTGACCATAATACATGCCCAAAATTCAGAAAAGAATTATTTACAGGCTTACTCTAGTATAAGGCACAGATTACTCGTACTGACCATAAATAGTAAAACATAGAAGCTAGGATCTGACGGTAAAAAGCTTTCCACCAAAGAGAAATCTTTGAACTCGTTAGTTACCCTATGTAAAAAGCTGTGGAATTGACTCAGCAGTTATCAAATGAAAATAAATCGAAATTCCTAAAATCACTTTTTTTCAGACTTTTGATTCTTAATATTCATAAGTTAATTTGTGTCGGAGTTCTTGAAAATAAGATCTCACAAGAGATTGATAGATTGACACATTTCACAAAAAATATATACAACAGTAATGTTTTGCTAGCTCGAGTGCAGATTACAAAAACCACTAAGACGCGCGATAAACTCTTTTCCGTAAATCTCCGACTTTGACACAATTTCACGTGTAAGCTCAAGCATCCACCAAATACCTACTAACCTAACCTTCTACTAGTATATCAATAGACGCTATTCCAGATTGTGTTATGGTAACATTACTGAGTGACACTTCACCATTTCATCTGATTGTCAGTGCAGATGCTTCTATCATCAGAAACAAAGGCTTATAACAAAGTTCAATTGCAAAATCAGTATATGCCATGCCTTCAATGTAATAATTTAATAGCCATAACTCCCCCCATTTTGACAAATCCATCAGTAAGAACCTTATCTGTGTTTTAGGCTTGCTGGATCTGCACATCAGTATTTTGACAGTTACCCAAAGGGTTCAAACAATTCTGTGTAATGCGAAAACAGTTCAGTGCTGTTTTTTTTCTTTCTCATAAACTCGACCATCATTTCCAAACAACACTACACCGACCACTGATTTAAATTCAAATTTCGCCTATAGTTATCTAGTTAGAGGACTACTGGATTTCTTTTTGCCAAACGTCTCTTAGCTAAGGATACTTTTGTTAGTTTGAAATTAATAAAAAAAGCATTTTAGGAGTACTTTTCTTCCACTTGATTTTCCTACCTACGAGGGTGGTCTGAAAAGTTTCCGACCTAACAAAGATACAAAACATTTTTTCTGAAAATTTTTTTTTATTTTTCAACATAGTCTCCTTATAACTCTACACACTTCTCCCAGCGATGCTCCCATCTCTGTAACCCGTCCAAATAGTACTCGGCATTTTGGCATCTTTGTCCTCCGAGCGCAATTTTTAGATGAGGGAACAAAAAGAAGTCGCTTGGGGCTAGATCTGGTGAGTAAGGCGGATGGTCAAGCAGTTCAAACCGTAATTCGTGGATTTTCGCCATGGCAACCGCTGAGGTGTGAGACGGTGCGTTATCTTGGTGAAACAGGATTTTCTTTTTCTGCAAATGTGGCCGTTTTTTCGCAAGTTCTGCCTTCAGCTTGTCAAGTAATGATGCATAGTATGCTCCTGTAATGGTTTTTCCTTTTTGAAGATAATCGATTAAAATAACTCCATGACTATCCCAAAAAACAGTCGCCATCACTTTCCCAGCCGAAAAAACAGTTTTTGCTTTTTTTGGAGCCGGTTCCCCCTTTGCAGTCCACTGTTTGGACTGTATTTTTGTTTCGGGCGTATAATGGTGTATCCAAGTTTCATCTACAGTAATTAATCGGCGCCAAAACTCGGATTTATTTCGCCTAAACTGCGCCAAAAGAGCGTTGGAAATATTCATTCGCACACGTTTTTGGTCTAACGTGAGCAAACGCGGTACCCAACGCGCGGACAGCTTTCTCATGCCTAAATGTTGATTTAATATGTGACAAACACGTTCTTTTGACATGTTCATAACCTCTGCTATCTCTTTCACTTTAATTCGGCGGTCGTCTAGCACCATTTGGTGAACTTTGGCGATGTTTTCGTCGGTAGTTGCAGTTTTTGGACGTCCCGAACGTTCATCGTCTCCCAAGCTCTTACGGCCACGTTTAAATTCAGCAGCCCAAAATTTCACTGTGGTAAATGATGGTGCAGAGTCCCCATACACAGAATCCAACTCATCTTTTATTTGCGAAGGCGTATTGCCTTTCAAAAACAAATATTTAATGACAGCTCGATACTCGATTTTGTCCATTTTCACAAAAAAACTCACATCAACTCACTCAAACGACTGTTACATAAAAACTGCGCGTCCAAAATGGCTGAAACTTTGGTGAGTAACTGTCAACAGATGAACAACGAAATTCAGTAGTTTTTATTTACGAGTGCTGCCATCTTCACGTTGAGGTCGGAAACTTTTCAGACCACCCTCGTAGTTTCTGAAAACTCTTCTATGGCAAAACCATTCGACACTATGGAATTTTCTAAATAATAGCTTCTGTTTTCTTTTCTATTATAATTATTAGAGTTGTTAGACCCGAGCTGTTTCATTTGGCCATTTTGTAGTTTGTCTTGGAAACCCTCCACATTTAGCGTCATTTCTTTTCTAGTACTCTTTTATGTGCGTTTCATTTGGCCTTGAATTCTGCTTATTTGAAAATAAGTCGATATCAATTTTTTTATCCGCAAAACAATTTTTCTAGAAATATATTTTTGTCTCTCCAAATACATAATAGAGCACGTAGATGTACATTTTTTGCTTGATCTTTCCATATACTTAGCTGTTCATATGTTACTTACTTGCAAAAGAAATGAAAAAATCCTACCTTGCAAACTGTAAATACAGAAGTTGATTACGTTATCAATCAGAATGTGTAGCGTAGCGTCTACCCAATTTTGCTAGTAAAAATGAAGAAGTGACAAGAAACAATTTTATTAACTCTATCTGGCGGCTATACATCGTATAATTTATTGGAATGATGAACTGAAATAACTACGTTATTTGTGATTTGTTTTAATTTTCTTATTGATCAAATTTCAATGCAGATTGCATTATTTTAAGGCAGAAATCGACGAATCTTCCACATTAAAATTTTAAAATCAAACAAAAAAATCTATAAATAGAAATTACACCACCTATCAAAACCAATATGACAGTTAGGTAAAATCGCAAATGAAGATGAATTCGTAAAGCCATTAGGCTTTAAGTTCATAGACACACCATTTATAAGGCTTTAAATCTTATCCGTGATAGCAGAGCTACAATATTCCCAAAATCCGGGTTCATCCTTGCGTTC
Organism: Ignelater luminosus; assembly: GCA_011009095.1. Taxonomy (NCBI): domain Eukaryota; kingdom Metazoa; phylum Arthropoda; class Insecta; order Coleoptera; family Elateridae; genus Ignelater; species Ignelater luminosus. The sequence continues at coordinate 139,158 of VTPC01091010.1, read as the reverse complement.
CGGACCAGGCCGGTGTCAGCCCGTCTCTCCATGAATACTGATGCCGCTCCGTGCACATTGTTACGGTTAATCTGAAACTTACCTTATCCATCTTCCCTACATATAGACGCTGTTCAAGTATTCATTTATTCACGTATGTAAAGCCAAGCTAATGCATAAGTCTACCGTTATAACACTCGAACATCCCTTATTATATCTAGGGAAGTTTTAAGATGTTCTTTTTGCATCATATAAACAACAATGTTAAAAGCTGGGTAAACAATTTTATACTATTTTCTCAAGAATTTTAATTTGTTAATTGTGTCAGTATTGACTCATGTAGCACATACAAGCGTGATCTTTGTTTTATGAGCAATGATATTGTATTGCTTGTCATTACAAACAGAAAAAAATTAGTCAACTACTACATTCGAACTATTTTTAGGGCAAATAATAAAAACAAAAGTTTGATGCATTCTTTTGTTTTTAAAATACAAACTAAAATTTGTGAATATGAAAATAACAATTTTGTGCAATGAAAATTACAAACTTTGTATCACCGAGAGGCGACATCATAAAGAACTGGGACAGACCGATAATGCAGAATTTTAAGTAGATAGTATAGCATATTTTAAACGTTGGAAGTTCTGACTAAGTCTGATTCGATCTCTTATGACCTCAATGATACATAATTTACTATAATACATCATGACGTGTAACGTAGGTACAATTCCTATACTGCAACATTTAATAAAAATGAAACTCTTGTACATGTGCTAGGTGCCTACGGTCATGGAGAAGTATCCTTAACAATGAATAAATTTATTCTATTCGATGGTTCATCTTGCTGAAAAATCAGAGTTTCATCTGCTGCTTTTCTATAAACTAGACTGTAACAGGAGTTTTGTAGTAATATCAAGGTCGAGAACAAGACAGCAGTGAATGCAAGCATATCACTATTGCCAAAATGATCTTGTAATTTCAAACAGGCACACATTAGCCAATAACAAATAACTATCGTTAACTTTGAAATTCATGTAAGCTTAAGATCGTTTTTGGGAACTTTTTTATGCTCTTAAAGTGCTAACCAATGTTTCTTAGGAATCAAGCTTTATTATTATTATTATTCTTGGAACGATACAAAATTGCAGTGCTGCCGTGGAGAACATCATCCAATTTAAATCAAATTTGAGGATTAACTGTTCAAAAAAATTAAACAGAATCTAGCAGTTGATGATAGCCGATCTTCTCTTTTTAAGAAATTCGAACTATAAAATTCAAAATTAATTGAACTATTGAAAAGAAAAACGTCAGACCGAAACAAAACCGAAGTGTTTTCGGCCCATATCGCCTCCTTACACACGTGCTATGTCTGCGATAACTCTTGGTATAGCCCTCACCATAAGAACAAAATATTGAGTGCGCGAGATATCTCCCCACAACGCTTCCATCAACCACTCGACCGCATGTCTATGGGCACCAATTCTTCTACCTTATTCCATCAAATCTGATTTTCTGGTAAAAGGAGGGGTTTTTCAAAAAAGGGCGTATTATACTTTTGACGCATTTTTACCTTTTTTTAAGGTTTCGAGTCAATAAGACGAACCGTTTCGACACGAATGAAGAAAAACCAAAAATAAATAAAATAAATTTCATAAGAAATTTTTAAATTTCCTCCGGTCACTTTTAACTTAATTAATCACCACAAACTAACGGCGCTAGAAGGGATAGAAAATGAACAGCACCCCCCTAGAATTCGAATCTTTTTGGAAAGATTCGGAAATTGCTTATACGTATAAATCACTAAAGTACTTTTACTGCAAAAGCTTCGTCTCTCTAGCTCAAAACGTGTCCATTCCAAGACCGTATTTGCACCGTTTTCAGTATTTCGTGTTTTTGACCTAGAAGATGACATTATAGGAAAAAAGTGCATTGAACCTTTTTAATTTCCCATTCCATGGTGCATCAAAGTCTTACAACTACACTCCCAGAACATAAATCTCGAATATTATGTTGATCAGACTATTCGGACGGTCATGATGAGGCTTGTAAAGTTCGCAGATTCCCCAAATGGTCTTTTGGAGAGCTTCGAGTTTTTTTTTTGTTTTTCATTGGACTTTCTCTCCTATTCCGCGATAGTACTTGCGTTTCTGAGCTACAAACCTTTCTTGGTTTGGACTATCGCGCCCTCTAGCGACCGAATCGTAAGAAGTGCAAAACGGTTCGAGCGGCATCAGATGCAGGTGAAGAAACTGAATCGGGAAGCTAAATGCCGTTTTGATATCTTCGCAAAAACCCACCCCGATCCCCCCATGGACGACTATGGGCTTAAATTTAAAATTGCCTGGGACAGAACATTCTTTGGCAGCTTTACACGATAGCGCCCGTGGTCCCAGTACCAATCGATTTTGCCCATTTTTGCCACTAGGTGTTACCGCATTCGCTGCGCGCGCACAGGGTAGTTCTACTTACCCTCCAAGTTTGGTGAAAATCGGTCCACCCGCTCTCGGGTTATTTCAACTTTTCGTTTTCAAAAAGTGGAAAATTTCCAACTTTGACCCCCTGCTTCCTTCCTATTTGGTGATTAATGGTTCTAGTTTCATCCAAATACAAGACATCTCATAAAAATATGTAAATTATTTTATACTTATGGTGAGTAGTGAGTAATGAGTAAAAAGAAAAAGCAAAATTGTTGCGACTTTTATTAAAAAACAAATACGAAGGTAAACAATACTGTTGCAATAACAGTGATCTGGGGATCTATTGTTAGCTCTGGCAAAGGTAAATTATAGCTGTTATTCGTCTTTTTTCCGCTATTTAGAGCCATTTGTTGGCTTACGGTTTTCACCAATATTGGTTTTTGTAAAGGTCAGATTGGACTCCGTGGACGCTCATGAAGGATCCCTCGGGATCCCATGCGGGTCCTTTCTTCGACTCCAAAAATGACATGATGAAGGATCCTTGTAGAATATTGGCCGGTTGGCAATCCTATTTTTGCATCCCTTGATAAGTGGCGCCCTTAGGTTGCGCCTAAGACGCGTAACGTCTTGAGCCGTCCCTGTTGGTGATGTCATAATCATTAAATTTCCTTACTTTTATTTGTATTTTCCCAATTCCATGATATTTTTAGATTTTCTCTGTTTTCCAGGTGAGACCGAACTTTGAGAGCTGCTAGACATAGCTATTGTAAAATTTAGTATCCCCGATAAAATTACTTTCAACTCTCCAAATTGTGAAACTGCATTTAGATAAAGCACATCCAACTATAGTTAGGCAGTAGCAGGCTGAAGGCTTAGAGGATCACGGTCATATCAATAGTTCTTCCAAAATTGGTAGTAGGTACAGATGGGCAAAATGGAAGCTTTCGAAAAATATAGAAGTATTTAAAGTCTACAGAATAGACTTAGACCCGTTGTATAGCGGCAATTTTATTAGCAAAGATTAAATTTTAGGGCAGAAATTTGGTCAAATTTAGTTTTGATGTTCAAGCTGTACACTATGCGAACGTGTTTTGTCGTTATACGAGCTAATTCCAAACTGTCTAGACTTCCTCTATTCAATGAGTACACTAAAACTTTATTCCTTGAACTTGACAATGCAAATGAGTTTTTGCTGCCTTTTCACCAACACGTAGAAATAAAAATAGTAAAAAATTAATAAATTTTAGATAATTTTGAATAGTACTACTCTCAAACTTGTGGTATACAGTACATCTACACAAGGTGTTCCAACAAACTATGGATGGCAAATTTCGCCGTTACAAGTATTTGTAGAAATATCGAGAAACTGTTACTAAAAACCAGTGTACAAAACGATAACTTCTGCGTTCAAAAATTAATGCCAAAATGGTCAGGTTTAGAACTCCATAGTGCTCTATTGATGTAATCAACAATGAACCATGAATATGGACATATCAAAAAAATGGGACACCCTATATAGTTCAAAAAATCATTCTGAAATGTAGAGGTTTATTGTTCTGTACAACCATTCTTAGTAATATTTCCACAAATAATAACGCGTTGGAACATCCTGTATACTGCAGATCAGCTGTTATTTACCTCGAGTTTGTATTGATAGCCAACTTTCGTTTCGTGAAAATGATATTCTCTTATAATTAATGTTAAAAATAAATTTTACACGTGAGAACAACGTTCCACACATCGCGTTACGAACAAAAAGCTATTTAGAAAAAAAAACATTCATCAAACCTCTGAACGTACATACCGCTACTTGTAATAGATTTAAAAGCCGAGGAGGAAGAGATATTTAAACAAAAACAGAAACTCCCATAAAACATCAAATGTTCCGTACATAAATCTCATTGTCACTCCTGTAATAAAAGAAAAAAAATACGATTCTAACCTAAGAAATTTCAATTTTTCTAAAGGTGTAAATTTAAAATATATATACACCTATACACCCTTTTTCACATTAAGAATTTTAATAACAAATAATGAGGGCGGCTAGAACCCGATAAACACGAGATGTTCCTACATTTAATACAGCCAGAGGCATTACCGACTATTTATTAACTGATAAGAAATGAATAACAGTCTTATCATAATTGAATCTCCAAAAGTGTTCAGTATTGAGGTTCACCATAACACCTTGTATCAAATAAACATGGTGGCATGTATTTAATTTTTTAAAATTCTCTTTTCATAATTTTAATATAAATTTTCAAATGAAACAGTAAAATGTTAGCGGTTTATTTATATAATTACGATGATTCATGCTATAAAAATGAACTTTCTTGTTGTTCCTTAACTTAATTGAAGTTATAATTCAAACTTTTTGTCATTTGGTAGTTGTTGATATTCCGTCTTTCATTTTTACACGATTTAAATATTATCTCATGGAGCTAAGTAAAAATTATACTCTATGAGGTGCAAGTCCGGTCGGCTTGAATGTTAAATCGATCCTACCTTAAGGTACAAGAAACATCCGTGGCTTAATGAGTTCGAATGTAATGTCTTGCAGTTTGCACACTACTTGATGGGTTCTTATCTTCTTTCTACTGTAATCTATAATTTGTTTTTCTTTTAGCATACACGCCATCTTACAAAAACTATCCAGGATTCATCTTTTGACAAGACAAAACTAATTATCCGGGCCCCGCCCCCCACATCATCTGTACCTGATGTATTTTAAGTTATTTATCCCACTATATTATTATTTATAGTTATAGTAAATTCCAAATTCTTTTGTTTTCCAAATTATTTTGCTTAAGTTTTGAGAGTGAGATGTTTAAGATTTTCTGAGGCTTTCCTTTTTGGGGAATTTTAGTGAACAGTACATAGATGAAAAATCTTAATGTAATGTACAGGCTGGCCGCTTTAAGCGGCTCACTCATGTAGCCTGTGGGGCTTTGTGTTTTTGGGCAATTTGCCTTAATTCATTGCGTTTGGATAGCCAACTTGATTTGCGTCAATCTGAAGTTCTGACATCAAATTTGATAAATTTTATCCTAAAAGGTAAGGATACGAAAATAAGTTGATGGCTTTATTCTCTCCTATTCTGTTCTGTTCACAAAGATTATATTTTTATCTAAGCAATTTCTTTACACGAGAAACAAACTAGGTTATAATGTAATGTAACGACCTGTTCCATAGTCAGACTGTTTTATTCGCATGTATTATTGTTTTTGCGTTGCTTATCCATCACGTTCTGTTTTTGGCTATGTGGGAAAAACAGCCTTTATTACTGGAACATGGAAATTCGTTAAGACGTTAACGATATTTGATGAAGTCAATTTGCAGATTGCTTTCCAAGACTCTTTAATTTTACTCTGTAGCTATACTAGCCAAAGGAGCAGCTGATTAGAATTCATCTTAGGCCACACCAAATAGCTAGCAAAGTTGCATTACTATTTTCTAAAAAGTGACATTTACTCTACATATTATCGTCATGGTATCGTTCAAATGACATGACATAAATGATATTGAGATTCATTTTTGACGAACCAACAAGAAAGAAAAGTGAACTTTGTAATTTGCATCAAACAGATAGACACTGTACTAGAATATAAAAGCTATCTCGTATCATCACCAAAGATTGGGTATACATTATAGTGCAGTTACCATAGGCGAACAGGCACAGTTGGGACCATTTAGAAAATTATATTTATGTTTTTATTGTTTGTTCAAATGGACTCAGTGACTAATTTCCTTTGTTTCTAAACTTCAAATGCCTCATTAAAATAGTCAAATTTTCAATTTCTGTTCTAGATTTATAGCGTTTTGTGCTTAAGTAGAAAGATTTGTCTGAGATCGCTCAGTAGATTGAAGAGTACATCAGGATGTTGTTTTGGACACGAAAGGGCAGGTCAGAAATTAACATGGAGATTCAGAAGTTCTGCTTTTTGCTTTCCATACAGTTTAAAATTTTGCCCCATAGTATTATAAATTATGAGGTTTAGAGTTTGAACGAACTGTGATCCAAGATAAGTGAATTTGTTGATTATATAGAAATTACTTAATGCACCTGTCTCGAATACCTCAATCTTAGTTTCTGCTTTCTTAATTTGCAAACTAGAACAAAACCTTGAAACTATTTTTGCAGTAGGTTTAGTAATTTACACAAAATGGAGATTTGTAATCTTTTGGTCTCCCATTGGAATCCTTCCATTCCATTTTCAGTTGCTTTTAAAATTTCAAGCATTCATTACAAGGTGTAACTTGTTAATATTGTCATTTTGAAAACAATGTACCTAATGCTAGAAAATGAAATAACTAAGCCAATAACATTCAGAATGCTTGGTTAATGAACACTATACCACATACAATGCAGATTATGCTGTTGCTATCTAATTTTTCTGTTTCGACACATTTGCAAAGAACGGCCATATTAAGTTGTATAATCATATAGACGTCTCAAGTTACTAAAATCACTCATTTACTTGTTACGAGGCATGAAACCAAAAAAAGTAACAAAAGGCAGTTATAATATTATAAAATACAAACGAATGTCCATTTATTTAATTAATAGACATAGTACAATAATAAAAATGAACTTGAATTGAGGAATAAGGATTTTGTCATTTTACTAAACTGTCAAAGATCTTGATTTATATATTTCTTGAAACAATCAAATCTTTCTAATTTCTGTTAGAAAGCAGTTTGCTAAACTAGTGTTTCTTGTCCTATAGTGGATCATGTTTTACAACACAGCAATCATTTTTCATCTTCATTTGTTAAGATGCCTAAATAAGCACAAGACCATGTTACTCGATTGGAATAACTGCAAGTCTTCATGTTAGCACTTATTAGAAGTATGAAAACATACTTGTTTTGGCTTATATCTTATTTTTTACTTTTAGTTTAGCTTTTCCATTACCCATTTATGACAGTCCAATAATATTCAAATGGCCTATTCTATACTTGATTTGAAAAACTACTAAAACAAGGATAATTTCTTTTCTATAGTGTGTTGGCATTATTAGTCAATAAAATAAATCATTTGTCATTTTGTGTACACTTTATTTAGAAAATCCCATTTGCATGAGCAAATATAAATTCCATTTCACATTGGAATTTTCACTTAGCATCACTTTTGTTATCTCCTTACTGCCATTCACTTTTTTTTTCGATAAATGTTATGATCTAACATATTTCCCACCAAATGTTTAGTAATTTGTTTGTAGTGTAAAGATTAAAGAATGTTAATGTTATTGCGATACGTTTATAAATATTAAATAACAATATACGTATTTTATCACTAATTTATTTAACATATTACCTGTCACTTATCAATGATAAAAGTATTTCTATTTTTGGACATATGGTAAGAATTTGACATTTAATACTGAACTTAAGTAGTAACAAGCGGAAATGATATGTAAAATCAAATAAGTTCAAAATCCTTTGTGATATTTTTATTTCCTGTCTAAAGATCGATGGTTAATTCCCATCAAAATTGCATGTTTAAATATTTATTTCAAAATAACAATAAAATACATTAAAAAAATAAAAACGATAACAGAAAAACTCCTTAGATATTTATAATAACCCGGAATTAGTCTTCTTAAAATAAATGAAAATGAGTCTAAAGAGAAGACGACTTTAATTAAAATACGTAAAATTATCAAAAACAGCACAAATTTAAGCCGCTAAAATCTCAGATGTCCAGCGTCATCTATCAATGTACATTAGAAGTATTAAAATTATATTTCCAGAAATCTACTTTACCGGCACTTTATAAAACCCACCCCATAAGGGTTAATCTTTTGTTTATACCGTACTTTAATTGAGAAATAAATTAATAAATGGTTTGTTGAATTATTCGCAATCTTCTACTTACCCTATACTTCCCGCCCTGCGTTTTTGGATGCCCTTTGTGGGATCAGCACCTAAAACAAAACAATTAAAAGGAGAAATAAACATAGATGTTGATATTTATTTAGGTGATAATAATATTTGGTTTAAAATAAGTTGTTTAATTGTTGAGTGCTTCATATCTTGTTTCTATCACTAAAAAACACAAATAATGTTTGATTATCTTCATGAACACAAACTAAAACATTTGAATGATGTTGATATTAAGGTTCCATATAATAAACTCTTTGATTTCTGAAAACAAAGTTTTTTTGGAAAATTTGTGGCAAACTCGTTATGGTAAATATTTATCAGGAAGCCAGTATCGTTTCTAATATTTGTTAAAAACTATAATTTATTAATTAACATTCATAATCAATTGAGTAAGTGTACAACTTTTAGTTATGTTTCAATCACTTTAAAATGTGCCAAAAGTCATAACAACAAAACTTTTAATTAACTAAATAATTCCCAACTTAAACTGAACACTTAACGATCTTGAAAACGAGAAGAAATAAGTAGAAAAGAATAAAAAAAGTCCAATAAAATTTACTAACCTGGCACCGAATGTGTTACAGCGGACATCTGTATTATAAACCATGCATACAACTACTTAGTTCTTTACGTAATGCGGAAAACACAAACTCGTGCACACTTTAATTAAAATCACCCGAAAGTCATAAATTTGATAAAAATTCACAACTGTGTTTACAAGATACGAGCGCCATACTAGAAAAATACTACATATTAGGGTGGGAGGCCTGCCATCTTGTTAAGGGATGTTCACAATCTGTTAACCCCAAAATTTACGTATAAACAATGCCTTCTTAGTTGCCTATCCTATCGAAATTCAAAACATGCTGCAGTAGTATCTGTAGCTTATTGCATATTATGTATTTTTCGAGTGATGTTCGAATTTTACAGTTTATTATGCTTATTGTTAATGGTTTTGTAAAAAAACTACTTTTGTTTTTCAAAAACACGTGAATTCAAAATTCATAAACTAGCATGCTTTGAGGATTAGTTTATTTTTAAAAATTTTCATTATCAAAAAAATGTTGATACGATTTTTCCATCCAAATATTAATCGCATGAAAAATTAAAATTTTATACTAAATATTCTGATTGATTTAGAACTTGGTATTAGGTAGCATCTAACGATAAAATAAAAACAAAACAAGAAAAACCAAAGCCAATGATGAGACTGCTCTGTTCCAATTCCATCTGAACAATTGAGAAGTTGATAAATTCCTACATTAGTGGCGTATTTTCTGGTAAACGGTGCCACTAGCAACTACTACTGTAATAACGACCGTATCAGGGCTGATTTTTTACCAACATTAACGGTTACCGCTTGGAAATAGGATTCAGCTTCCCAGCTACTTGACGGAACGCAAACTAGTAGACATCTGGAAGTCCATGAACAAGTCCTGGGTGGTCTCTGGCGATAAAATTCACCTACAAACTCATTCATCTCCTGTGATGGGTTTTACTTACCCTATATATAGTTTAGAATTTGACGTTGAACATTCTCATTTATCTGAAATCATGTAAAAATTAACCACAAGCCGATCTCCTTGTTGTACGACCTTTTGCTTGATTTTATAAGGATAAAACAATTTCCGAAATTGGGGTTCTGACTTTTAACCACTTGGCTTCTGATTGGCAGTATTTCTTCTTCGCTGTCATCAGATGATGAATCAGCTTCAGAAGCTAAATTTAATGAAGAGTTCAAGCCATGAAGACTAATTTCATCTGGATCTGGATTATCTGAGAAATGGTCTTCTGTGCCTTCCAGACCCATTCTTCCACTGTTCGAGAATTTTGCGCCACGAAACCTTTAGCGGATGAAAAAACGTAACCTCTAACGGTTGCGTAAAATGTGTGGAGTATGGAGACAAGAAAAACATACGAATATTGTGTTCACTGCATAAACGCATGACCTCTGTTGTCAGGTGAGAACTGAGATTATCTCCAATTAATATTTTCTTATTTGGCAGCTTTCTCAAAAACGAAATAGCAATTGTTTTCACGCAGTTTTCGAAACAAAACGTGTCGAACCATCCAGATTTCGTCCGATTGTACCTTGCATTTTTAGGCCCATCTTCAACCCACGAGTTAAACATATGTTTAACCTTGTAGACAATATGAGGGTCCCATCGCCGACAGCAGCAAACATAAGTGAAATTGATGATTTTGTGCTGTTTAACAACCTTTCTAGATATTTACATTCTAATTTGGCTATAATTTTTTTCTTGCCAGGATCATCAGAAAGGTTTGTAGCTCTTTTTCTAACTCGTTAAAGTAGTCACTGATAGTGTTAGGTGAGATAGCAGCGCGATTCCTTTTTATGTTTTGACACATCCTGAAGAACAGTTCTGATTTATGCCGCTTGAGAAATGAGTAGATGAACTTTTTGCCGGGTAAAGTAAAATTGCCCTTAAATTTTGCAACTTGCTCTTCCTGTGTATCCAAACAATTCTTAATTATCAGCTTTAAAGTTATCGTGTCTATTGGATAACCCCACTTCGAACAAGTCTTTAACCTCTTTACCAGTACGCTTTCTACACCTTTTGTTAAGCAAGTCTGTCCCTCTTGACTCTATTGCATCACCTTCTTTAAGTGCCGTTTTCCTCAAAGTCAAAACATTGTTTTTGGCATCTTCTACAACTTTTTTTAGTGTTTCTGGATCGTTTTTATTATAGGTTTTCAGACTCTTTGACCTGTACACTCATGGCATCGTAACCTGCAACAAGAAAACCGACTGTAATATCATTATAAACAGTGCTGCCTGTAAAATTAAATAAACCACCTAATTCGGACAAAAAATGCACGTCCAAATTTTCCGAACCCCGTTACAATTGAGTAAAAACCATTAAACTAAACCATAAATTCAAAAAAGTGTAAAGTAACAACATATAAATGAATCACTCACCTCACTTGAATACAGGATTGCTAAAAAACGTTTTGCAAGTAGTTTTCACCAGTGTCTACAAAACAACAAACTAACCTTACTTTTATCAAAAACACAGAACAAAATTTATCAGTGTTGCCAATTTGAAACGGGCACTGTGGCCTTCTGTTATCATCGGCAAGGTAGAAAAAATTTACTGCTGAGCATATTTTATTACGTCATTTCATACACGGGATGTTTTTTGTAACTACGCAGTTTTGTTTTTATTCACCCACCTGTTTCTATTCATCCCATTTTACGGTATACATCATTCGGAACTTCCGAAATTGGACTGTGTCACTATTTAAGTTTTAACTTGCTTTTATAAACGGCTTCCTCCGGAGAGGTTTCACCGACTGAGTAAGAAAAATATGCAGTAACTTGTTAGCCACGCAACCTTTAATTTTAAACTAATCTACATTGAAAATTTATTTTTATTTATTCAACAGGAACATTTATGTTTGATTTACAGAAGATTCCGGGGAATGCAAAATCCTCTGTTTGTAATCTTAGCCTAAGAATTTAATTGACCGTTTCAAGATAAATCGTTAAGAACATAAATCTTCAAGATGTAGGTTTATTCAGTTCTTGATTTGGTTGGGTCGACAACTACACCAACACAGTTTTTTGCTGGCAAAACTTTTAGATCTTGTCTCCTGTTTGATGATCTTCTAAAACAATAGATACCCATGATTAGCAAAAGCAAAATTATTGAGAAATTCTAAACCGAGATTTTTTTGGCCGACTGGGCGGTTAAGGTCTAAGCGTCATCGAAGAGTTATTTCTGACTTTATCCTAGTAACTCTTTGTAGACACGAGGGACAAAAACTCGAAACCTGAACAGAATGCCAGGCACTGACAGAAAAGAAAATATGGTTTTAAACGCCATCTACTCGATGCGATCAAAGAATAGAATTTATAATTGCGAAACAGTGCTTTGCTTTGTCGTTGACTGTTGCCTGATAAATGATATTCATTTTTTTCATCAACCCTTGTATTATGACTTATAATGGATGAGTAACTATTTCTGAAATGTCAAATTAAAATGACCCACATACTGTGTTGAGGTTTTTAGGGTCAATTCTGCTGAGAGACAAACTGATGGTTGTAGCCTCTACCTAATTTCGTTAACCATGATGTCTTCCAAAGGAAAATGGGAGATGGAAATAAAAAGGGAATGGCCATGTCTGGTAAGGCTGGGTCGGGTCAATTTGGCCCATTTTGGTCTGCATAAATTACTTATTTTCTGATTTAGCAAAAGACTGGGATTTTGGATTCTGGTCTCACAAACTCTTAGACTCATAATACCCCAACCCAACCCAGCCCGACTCTGGTTTTGGATCAGATAACTGTTCTCTTCTGGTATTCTATTTCACATTATCTAAACCTCTTGCAGAAGGTTTGAAATATTGAAGATATATAAAGAATAGTCACTCGACTTTTGAAGATAAAGATATACTTACTGGATTAATATGACACCTTAACAATGTAGACTTCGGTACTCTTATTTTTAACGCATATGTAACGTTCCATACCATTACTCTATGGAATTTTTCTGCACGGAATCGGTTAAGTTCATCATAAGCCCATAGCCAGTATCAAAATTTACTTCTAAATGTTTTGTTCTTTTTTTTTGACTCGTATCTCTTTCACGATAAATGTGACATAAATCAAAAGAGAAGATTAGTTGGCTAGGATCACTTGATTCCCGCTTCCAACAAGCTTTTCTTCCAATGGTGCACCAGTCTACTACATCGACGCCATGAAGTTTCTTTTCTGCCATTTTTGCAACTTCTTACATACAGTTTTCAATTGTAGAACCTGAAAGAGAGGAGGGATTATTAATATTGGTAGATATAATCCTGAGCACAAGGTGTCGTACTCTAAACAGTTGTTGGTTGGTACTTGATCTTGTGAGATATCTGATGATTAATAATATGTTACCTAGAATGTCCTTCAAATAGGGGGAGAGGGACTAAGGTAAGGGCGTGTAAAGGTCCTATATAGGTAATGAAATACAGATTGTTGCATTGAATGGGCACGAACATAGCGGAAGCCCGAGAGAGATTTAATGGTAGAAGCGATCCAACTAGAACATCTCCCAGCATACGACTATTTCCTTTCTGCGTAGCGGCTTCGCGTCTTTAAAGGGACACCAGAACTAAAATGTAGAAACGATAATCCTTGACGGACCGTTTGGCATCACCTTAATCCTTACGCTAGCATGAAGAGACAAGGAGATACACTACCTGAACCTCGTTCAGCTTGCTCTTAACGTCGACATTCCCGGTTGCTACCCTAGGAAGCTTACACACCTAAACAATGTTCATTCGATCCGTCATCGACTATCAATTCATTATTTTAGCTACCGCACAGCGATAAGCAACCATTCGGTTCCGATAAGAGAAAGAAATCAATTACGAGAGGACATCCTGTCCAGACCTTTTGGCCCCAACATTTGGTGGAGATTCGTTTTGTAGATGGGCTCCTGGAATTTTTAGGGATTAAATGTGAACGAACCTACACGCCAGACCTATAAACGCCAAACGCAAATTCACTGCTGCTTCACATCTCTGATCCACAAACCACGTTTGCCTAGGCGATTCCTCCCCTCAACCACCTAATCTAATCACAAACCGCATTCTATCTTCCTCCAGGTCGCCGAGTAACCACCTAAACGCCAAAGAACATCCGTTCTTTATAGGACCAAGATCTGTAAACGTTCACCGCTACAAGCATCGTCGATAAGTTACTATCGGTGCATATAACCCCTTCTCTTACAAAATTTCCATTTTTCCAATTCTAGTTGAAGAAGAGTTTTCTTATGAAACAGCCATCGGCTCCCAACGTTGACAGCAAAGATAGAGATAATGATGATGGTGAGGGAGTGAAAAAAAAGTTTTATAAGTGAATCAACATGTGTGGATGGCAGTATAAATGCTTCCCTACAACACGATCGAGGTGGGGCTTCACTACTGTACTTCTTGCAATCATGATAAGATCTTACGTTAAAAATAGTTTGATCTCCAGGTAGTCAGCGGTGAGGAAGTGATACAGACGGCTGCCCCAAAGTCCCAGACAAACATAATCTGACAAAAAATCCTTTTTTATCTTGTGAAGGAAAAAAGATACTGACTTTTGTTAGGAGTGGATTTGATCCTTTACAGTTGGGATAAACTTTTCAACCATGCGAGTTTACGCGATAGTTCTAGACTGAATCAATCAATAAACTGCTTGATGAGGATGCCCAAGAGTGAGTGATCATTTTGGGTGGTGGGGGCAACGAATGTCTTGGCAATAAGAGACTACCACGGCGGGAAAACACTGACGCTGACTCATATAGATAACTATTTTTAGAAAAATTCCTAAAACGCTTGTATCTACTCGAACTAGAGCTACCTAAAGTTGTACCAAACTTTTTTGAACACATTAGAGTTTTGCTGATGTCCGCTTACAGTCGTAGAAAAAGTTCTGGTTAATCTGCTGAGTTTAATAATAATACTGGAATTATGAAAGTTTAGGGTCTGTTAATGTCGGCTAGGATTCTTTTCTAATATTTTGCCTATGGCGAGGCTTTAAGAAAGGTAATGGGACACAAACGAGTTTGCGGTTTTTGTTAGACCTAAAAAGTATAATCACCGCCATGCCAGTTTTACAAGGAGAGAAAATATTCGCAACGTAGGTAGTTATTCAAGATGACAATGGTAATTTAAGAGCTTCAAGGAAAAATTGACAAAACACTTTTCTGGAGTCGGAATTCCTGCCAGTGGTAATGACTGCTGCCGTTTTGACCACCTGGATGGGTCGAAGAAACTTCAAATGTGGCTAAAGCATATGCAAAGAATGAGGATTCGGGAGTGCTTTGAGTTAAGTAAGTAAGCTTCTGCCTTTTTGCTTGAATAGGTCACTATCTAATCTCGATGACAAAGTCAGTTAGAGTTTGTGCTAGAAATGGTTTCCTTGTCTATAATTGAATCTTGAACACCGAACTGATTAAGGTGCGCTTTAACCAAATTGCAGCACGGCAAACCTGTGAGAGGACTCAATATTGAAACGTCTTGCTAGTCGGTCCAGAAGAAAGCAACGATAAAACGGTGAAATAGCGTCTCCCCGACTTGAACTCTAGGCTAACCAGCAGACGTTGTGGAACATCTTGGTTTCCTTGTGAAATAGGTTTTTCATGGATCATCATTATAATCGTAATAATTATTTCTTCTGTAGAACATTAGAATTTCAAATTGCAACATGGAATCCATAGGAAGTGATATAAATTGGGGACGAGGAAATGCAATGTCTGGTCAGAGGAAAATGCCTAAAGAACGGTAAAGCAGCTTTGTCCACCGATTCGTCTACCCACCAGATGTAAAATGTATTTGTTTTTTGGTAATGTTGATGACTCTGAAACAAAAGAAATAAGACGTCCGGACCAGTCAAAGTAGTAGATTTTCACACCCTGTAGATAAGCAGACTCCAGAGAGATCTGTTTATATGTAGTATGTATTAATCGATTATTAAATTAATTAAAACATATAGGTAATTCCTGCACGATGGTCCCGATTAATTAATCTATATCTGCAGAGCGTGTAGGTTATATATGACTATGATCAAGATACCTATTTTGCCCATGGTGCAAGCATAAGTACCTAATCCATATAACTATAGGTTAATATTTAGACAAAAAGCAAATAATGTTACTTTGTTATTCTTACACGCATTTATGTTTTCAGGTGCTTCGACAATATCATCAATGCAAATCTAGATTTGAAAAGCAGCATTGAACGTCGTTTATGATAGCTTAAAGACAACGTTAGTCTTTTTAATATTCCTACTAGCAAAGACAAAAGCTTAAAGATTTTCATGGAAAGATGATTCATCTTCAGTGTCCAAAACAATTTTGTAAAGTCGAAAAGTACGATTCGCTCAGTAACAAACCAACAAAAAAAGAATATTTAGAATCTTATTACGAAAATGTATTTTTAAACTTCAATTAAATAGAGTTTCAGCAGAAAGTTCCCAAAATGCTTTACAAATAACCAAAGTAAGGAATTCCCTGTCTTTAGGTGATCTGGTATGTCCTTCTGCAGTTGCAATATTGTTGGTGGCCTTGCACTTACCTTGTACCACATTCTAACTCAACTGCCAGACAAACTATAGAAGTTTTTTCTACCAAAATAACAACAGTCGTAAACATACAGCTTCGTTTATTTAGAAAAAAAGAAAAAATAATTATTATAACGAGTAGTTACAAAAATTGTGGAGTATTGAATTAGAAATGCAAAATGCGCATCCTTTTTATAAACAAATAATAATTCAAATCAAAATAAATTGATCAACAACATTTATTTAGTTGCATACATATCCGTTTGAGTACATGGAAGTCCGGTTCATGATCGGACAACACACGTCATCAAACTATATCGACCAATCAAATGTCTCAAATATTCAGCAATTCAATTTCTACACATAGATTCAATTTTATTTATTCTAGTGGTGTTTTCCACTCGGAATTTTCATGATGATCAAGCCCTATATTAATCTATAGTTTAGCACATATAAAATATTTTTCGGAAATAATCAACACAATAAACTAATAATAACAGGCCCGTAGCCAGACAATCTTAAAACGAAAAATTCTTGGGATGGCTCGGATTTTCATGCAGTGAAGGCATCGAGGATTGTGTCATACCTCAAACGCTGACGGGAATATGGCACAATCCTAGAGGTAACTGCAGGACCCTGCACCCCAACCCTGTGGCACTATTTAAACAGAGCTCGGTGAATCTAAACTGGAAAGTCACAAGCTCCCCAAACTTCAAGATGTTGTGTTCCATACCGAAGCAAAGGGAGGATGTCGCTAACGGAGCCTCCAAGCTATCAGTTGATTTCTTTGAGTATTTAGCATTACGCCAGGTAAATGAGTCTCTGTCAGTGCGGACTTTTATTTTTCCTATACTTGTAAAATCTGACATAAGTAGAGTGTGACATAACCTTCATCCAAATCTACAGTGATGCGTGGAGTTCCCAAAGCATGCATGCTAAACAAGAGAATTAAAGTACTATACTTGCCGCAGCGAACAGATAAGAATAATCGCGAGCAGTTCTCGAGATATTTCCAAAAGAAAGGGGAATGTTGTCTACGGCACCCAGTTCATACTACTTGTCCTGTCTTATAGACAGCTTGTCAACTTGAGAGAATTTTTCCTTTTTTTTTGGGAATATCACGAGAATTGAACGCGATTACTCGTATTTGTTTAGCAGTAATAGATCTAAGTTCTATGGATCTGGCAGCTGCTACAATATTGAAACAGTGAATGGAGAAGAGTTGAGGAATTTAACGATTGGATGAGTCTACTTTCCATAGGTATAATGATAGGCAAATATACACCACAAAGGGACATGGAAAAAGCTGGTGGCAAGATACAGGAAAGATGAAATGCATCTTATTGTTGGATGTCTTTATACAACCTGGGGATGAATATAACAAGTTTAAATGGAGTAACCTTAAAACAAAACTCTTCTCTCCTTTAAAGGAGAGTTTCTTATTTGTCTGCCTTACTCTCAGATTAAGCAATTAAAACTACTATCCACACTTATGGCTTCGCAATAAGCAAGTTTGTAAATGATTCATTACTATAGTCAAAATACCTCCCTAAGAAATTCCCTATGCTACAAATATTACAAAGATAAATGCGGTACTTATCAACATTTTTGGTCATAAATGTACTGGATGTACCTAAAGTGTAAAAAAAATGGTGTGTTGATTTTTAATGTTATTCAGTGCTTTGTTTTTGGATAACATACTACTGATTCAAACAAAATTAGATACCACAATATGTACATTATAGGTACTTCTTCTTTTAACATTCGTAGTTAACGTAGGCCTAATTTACCAAAAACTATTTTTATACAAATTATTCCTAGTGGATATACAGGGTGTCTCACTTTTATCTACAATCCTCTGCGTCTTATTTGTTATCAATTTGATTTCAAATTTTTATAAATTATACACTAATGAATATCTTCATACTTTTAAAACAATATAGAGGTACATTCAATAAATTCAGTTTTCTTTCTCTTTCTCTTAGTTTTCCAACAATTGTTGTAACTTGGTGAATGACATAATCTATTATGAATATCAGTTTCATTTATTTTCTGCTGAGTTCATTGAATGTACCTAATGTCATTCTATACCACCAGCTTACTGCTAAGTAAAATAGATCTCTTTCCTATGTAGATAGAAGGTATTGTTCACTCAGTCAACACAGTACCTAATAAGACATTTTCTGTACAAGGAAGTAAACCAAAACATATAGGTACTCCAGAGTGGTACAACTGATAAGAATTTTAAATGAATTCGATAATAAATAAAACAATATGTAGGCATAGGTGTGTAGACGCTCCAGAAACAAAACAGAGCAGAGCATGTGGTAATCGATCTTTTGCTTGTTTTGATCAAAGCAAGCTTTCCTAGAAATTTTTTATGCATTACTGAATCACACTGTGCAGTACTAAATACATCTACAGTTTGTCTATAAAAATAAAGGAATTATACATAAAAACTAAACCACAAATATATCTGGATGATGAAAACCAATTTAATATCAAAGAAGATAAGTATTTTCCATTATAGCATTTAAATATGTGTACATACAGGACGAGTTCAATAATGTCACATTATCCAACAGAAACTTACAGCCTGTCATATGTATGTATAAAACCTTACCTCTAAACAACAAAATCTCAAAGTAGGCAAAAGAAATAAGCTACAAGTATATACAAACATTTATTAATTTTAAGATTATTCCATATAAATTACTTGCACTTGTAGTTTTTGTACAGTTGGAAAATTCAACGATGACGTACAGTATACTGGGTATGAAAAGGTGATGCCAATCTTAAGAGGTGGTAATACTGCTTGCTTTCAGGCTATAACCAAAAGAAGATACAAAATTTTAAAAATATACCTTTCCATATGCATATTGGCCATTGAACTAATAAATTGCTAACAATGTAAGTACCTACTTAATCATCTCATAGTTTAAATGATTATTAAGGTACAAAAGATCAATCCATAATTTCAAAACAAAACGATAGAGTACATATATATATATATATACTCAGCAAAAGTCTTATCAGCGCATGCCGAGTACATATTAGCAGAGAACCAATCCCTAAATAACTCCACTGCTGCAGCTGTCACAGTACTGCATGCACATTGCATTTACTTTTTTTTATCAGAGGTTGCATTAAATTTGAGGCTAAAAAACTGCCTTGACCAGTACATTTAATAGTGCTGACAAATTCAAGACTGACTGAGTAAAATCCTCAACAGCTTTTTTCAGCATCATGTCAGGTTGTCCATTCAGAATTCTTTGGTATTATTAGTACACATTTCAAAATTGAATTGGAAATGCATATATTAGTTCGAGAATAATAAATTTATAATAACAAAATAAATAACAAATAACATACAAGGAAATGTGTAAATGTGAAGTTTTTTTATTTGAAAAATCCTAAAATCGTATTTTTTGTTTATTACTGTTGTCACAGATTATTAACTATTACTATTAACTAAAGATGCTACGGAGCTTGTATAGGCATCACCCTGTAAATACTTGTAGTTTTTAAATATCATGTTTAGGGACTGGGTTCAGGTCGTCACGACATCAAAACCAGATTCAGAATTACGTGTTGGATATACCCTACCGATTGCCCTGTATATTATTGTATTTTACCTTGTGGGTTTAATTGGTCAATTTTTGTTCATCATTGTAAAATTTTATTTTAAAACTTTATTTTTACTAAAAGTAGTCTACAAAGTGACAACCTGAACTCTGGTCCCTAGTCATGTTAGTTTTTTGCATTCACTAATTCATTTCTATTATCATCTACTTTCAAAGGGTGTCAAACTGTTTTTCCTGACACTTAATGTAATACAGTGATTTTACAACAAAGATATATACTTTACCTGTGCAATTAGAGAATAATATCCTTCCATTTCTAGTCTGCTAATACAGTGAACATTGACTAATCTTTTTACCTGTTTCAGATGCAAGAGTTTCTTTGGTGTTGCGATGAAGAATAATGCTGTACTTTGTTGTCACTTTGTCTTATACTTAAGTATGTTACTATAAAATAATACTTTTTTTATGAAGTAATTTAAACAATTTAAGTGTACTGATTTCTTTTCCTTCGTAATTGATTTTGTATAATTTTACAATCCAGTTTAAATGCAAATTTAAATTTGAATTTAGATTTTATAAGCTTAATAAATCAAACAATGTGTTGATTTAACATTTTTTGTAATTATATTTTTATTAATTAAAATATCAATTTATAATTTGTATTATCTATATTCTTTATAAAGAAAATTAATTACCATCACTTTTCTTGAATTAATACTCACTTTAAATATTTTTTATATTATTTAAATGTTCTAAAAAAATTACTCACTGATATTTAAACATATCTATTTCATTCATTAGGCGCTATTTATTTAAAAAGCACTTCTGTCCAAAGAAATTTAACAAGTGTTCATTCATGTCTGAAACTGAGTACCCAAGTTGAAATAAGGTAACGTTAAAATGAAAATTACTTTATATTTTCAACTACTATTTATAAAATAAAACAATGCTTACCTTGTAATATATACAAAATTAAACTATTACATACTTTCAATTTTTCACATTTTTGAAAGTTTTAATTTGTATACTAAGGACATTGATAAAAAGGAGGTCATTTGGGTATCAAAACTTTTTACAAAGAGAAAAGAAAATTAAAAAGGGAATTCAAGTTGACAATAAATTAATAAAAATGTAAGGATGAAACAGTAATTAAAAGATTTGAATATATTTAGCCTTTACTTATTTTTACATTATGCAATCATACATGAGTTTATACCTACAGCCAGAAAAATATCACCACATATTTTAAACTACACTGGAGTTCTAGAGCACGACTGCCATCTACAAACTGTTTGTAAACAGTCCATATTTGTTCATAAACAGAGTTCAATGTTATATAGCTAAAAATGGGGTGTATAAAACAGTTCTAAATATACATAGAAAATTAAGACTTGTATAAAAACACCATTTTCAGTAATTCCTTTGTACATTTATTTAACCAGTTTCAGACATGTATAAAGCATTCGCACATTATTAATACCAAACACGAAATAAACAACTGAAGTGTGCAGGAAAGTAAAGGGAATAACCACCAGACCAGGCAACTCGAGAGCTACAGTACTACCGTACTCTTGTTATTCAAATAATAAATACATAATAAGTAACATGGATGTTTAACATTTCCAGAAAGACGTATGTTGCTTATTTTACAAAATGGTACAGTAATAATAATGGATTACACTATGTGGTTTTTCTTTTAATTAACTATCAGAGATCCGAATCTCGTTTTCCAGTCTGTGCGGGCCAAGCCCACCACACACACACTGTAATTATGGTAAAAGTCTCAATAATCACGCTATACATGGGTCTATACACCAGTCCAAGGCCGCAAGTATCTACAGGGGGATTAGCTGCGGGATATCTGGAATAACACTTTGGATAGCAGTAATGCCACCTGCTGGTCAAGAATTTGACTCATTACTAGAGCTAACAGACGAGGCTCCTGTTGAATTAGCAACGGCTTATTATCCGGATGCCGAGCCAAAAATACTAAAGTAGCAGCTGCACGTCGCAACATATCGAGGCTAGTTCCCATCGAATCGGGATTGTCTCGCAAAGCTCCGATGCCATGCTGATTAGCAACCCCCAGCGCACTTTGCTCCGCTTGTTCGATGAAGGCAACTAACAAAGAAATACATGGCAGCTGTAAAGCTATTACTCGAGACATACTGCTATCGGCCGCTGCAAGATAATGAAGCAAATTTATTGAAAACTCCCGCAAAACTTGATCTTCTGATCGACACAAATGCTTCGTAAGCACAGCACATAAACGTTCCAGTCTAGAAAATGGAGGTGTAGCTATGACCAGATCCACGTTACCGTTGGTTACACATAATTTGCAGAGGGCTTCTAACGCTAAGCGTTGTGGAGATAGCAGAGACGAAGGTCCTACAGAAGCAAAAGGATCTTGGCCGTGCGCAGAGGGACAAATTGCCCAGTGCAGTAAACCATCTAAAAGAGGTCTAGCCACGTCCTCTTCATATTGGCTGAGGTCTATATGACCTGCGATGTTGGAAACGGACACTAGCATATTTTCTCGGATTTGTAGTAAGAAGTCCCACCACCATTCACTTTCTCCTTGTAGGCTACTACACGAATCCGCAAAATCTGCATCCTCCTGAAAAACAAACAATCTAAATTTACACAAGAATACTAGCAGAATGCCAATTAAAATTACTTAACGCTGATGAATTTCACAATGATTACTTCAAAGTTAGTATGAGATTTTAATATGATTTGTATTTGTAAGACACATAATACAGATAAACTTAACAGCTAAGATCAAGGCTGTTGATGATAGATGAACTTATGTATATTCTTTTATTTCAATTTTATTCATGACTTTAATCACAAGAGCAGAATACGACCCATTAATTTTAGTTTCAATTTTCAGTTAGTAATCTGTAATAAAACTATAACATACTAAATACTACTAATAATAATAAATCGTTTCTGGATTTAGGTTAACACGACATACCCATGCAGCTTTCACTGAAACATTGTAATGAGAAATCTTACTGTAAGTTTTATTCCCTCCTATATATCATTTTCCAAAATTTTTACAAAACAGTCTTACTTAAGAAAGAAAACATAAATCTGAAGCATAGAAAAGATTAATAACATGTTTCATCTTGAAAAACGATTAAAATTGAGGATTAGAAGATTTAAATCGTTCAATCATTATGGTAGTCAAGATTCTTAGCAATGATTTATTGTCATTCATAAACCGCCTTGTTTACTCCCAGTACTTTTAGTAGTAGCAGTATGTTCACTACTTTTGTAACACATGACATTATTATTCTCTGTAAAAATTTTGGCAATCTGTATAACTTAGCATGAAAATCACATTAAACTTTTAGTAGATAGAAATGTGTATTTGTCTACTAACAGAAATAATTTAAATTGGATCTAAGAAAGGAGAATATGCAAAGATACACATAATTCATAAATTAAAAGATTAATTACTTTTAACCTCTATCAGAAGAATGTAAAAATTGTAAATGTAATTAATACATTGATGCCCTGTTGACAGATTTCAGTTTTATTTAAAATAACAAATGTACATATTGGTCCAATCCCACAAGCAAATGAGGTTTAGGTTCACTGTTGTTAAGATAAAAAAATATTACAGTATAGATATAAGTAATGAGATAAAATGATAAAAGTAAACGGCATTTCTAAACTGTGTTCACAGATTTTCTTAACATAAAAACAAAAATGTTTAATAATGAAAATGAGCTTATTTAGATGCAATGATGTCCATACCATAGTTTATGAGGAGTCTGGAAATAGTAATGGTTTAATATTAATATAGTATGTAAATATACAGTGTTTCCAAAAATCCAACTACTGTAGCAAATAAAAATAATGAAAGAATCTATATAAATCAATAGAAGGTGTCTTTAAGAAATGGTAGATGCCATACAGTAATAATACACAAATAATTTGTTCTTTCTGAATCTTTACTGCTAGTAAGGATGATATCAATTATAAAGAGTTGTAAAATGGCAAACACCTCACAATAAGATTAACTTAGAAAATTTTATTTCACTATCTAATGTTATTTCTGAGATATTAAAATACCAAAAAAACTCAAAAGAAGGCCCCAAACCAAACATAAGGCTTAAAACTGAATACCAGGAAACATGGGGGGGGGGGAGGTCTGACTTCAAGACGAACATAGGGATCCCTCAGACTTTGAAATACACATGGAAGATCCTTCCAGGTCCCTACAGCAATTTATCTGCTTTTTCATAAACTTCAATTGGCAACTGACCTTTTTATCAAATTACCAACCGTGCCAATGAAATACCAGCTGAGTGGTAACCCTAGATTGATATGGTATTTTAAGAAACAGTCTGATTAGTACTACAAATTGCCTTGCAATTAATAGAAAACAATCACAGATTTTCAATATTATTATTATTATTAAAGTTTTAACTCTAGACATTCATCAGTCTGAATAGCAGAGCAATGACGATAGTCACCACTAATACACTTTGCATAGTGCAAATTTTTCAAGTGTGGGATCACATTTACAAAGTTCTATAGTTTTGTAGTTGGTGCCCAAAATGAAAAAGAAAAACATTAATTTTACCTGATGAAGTTTGTTATAAAATTCTAATTAAGAAAATGCTGATTGAAATCCTGCTCAGGGTGACTTACTTTCAAAAAACTAGTTTTTAACATCAATAAAAGATTTTATGGACACAAGACTTAATGAAAACTTGTTCAATTTAATGCTACAAAATAAAAATTTAGTCGGGTTATGTTAGGTTATATCACTTGAAAAGTGGTAGTAACTCAAGAAATTGTCTTTCATATTGGGCATACATGATTTGACTTATTTGCAATAAAAAAAAGTATAATCTGTCATTTTCCAATGAATACAATGACAAAAGTTAAATTAAAACCTTTTTCACATGTGCCAATAATTTTTTTAGGTTAGATTTATCGCTCTGCTGACTGCTCTAACGCACTAACCTCACAATTAAGTGCGTGAAAAAGCTTGTTCAATCATGTATTCGAAAAACAATTTTCAATGTTCTGAGGACTTGAATTTCTATTTTCCTATTAAGTTAATACATAATAAGAATGATTTGATTTCTAACTAGCATACTTTAATGACATCCAGAAAGTTGCACTTGCACAAGACATGATCATTCTGAACATGTGATCAAGATTGGTGATCTCATGATCTGGGACAAGAAGCGAAGCTGCTTTAATTTACATATCGATTTTATCAAAAACATGAAATATTTATATTTGTAGTTGAAATTTATATATAAATCTGGTGGCTAGTGGCTAGCTTGCAAATTACTCACAAGGCAGGTGGGCAAACATTATTTTCATACATATAAGTCACAATCAGCAATCAAAAAAACAACTAAATAAATCTCTGAATTTCACTTTAATAATGTCTGTATTACCATAATCAGTAAGTTAAATTATGGCGCTCGAAATTCAATGTCTTGATTGGTTTGAGATAGATTGGTGACCAATCAGAACAAACAAAAGGATCACATGGTTACGTTTCCCTCTAAATGAAGATGTGCACATTGGGGGTAAAATAAATCTATCTACATGTTTCTTATCAATTACAAACCAAATTTTGCATCTGTTATTAATTGTAGCATTATATTAATAATTAAAATAAAAGAAAAATTAATAAAAGCTGACAAGTATGATTTATAATTGATAAGAAAGAGATGGATACGTTAGTTTTACCCCCTCCCAATCATCACGCGTCCGTTCTCAATTTGGTGGTAACGTCTCAATCCACCATTCACAGCCCGGTCTGAGACGTTAGTGGTTAAGCCTACTTCTATGGTACAATAATTAATTTTGTGAAGTTATGTATTGAGTAAATATAATGTTACGATCTAGTTAAATGTAGTTTTCTGGCTTTGATAATATTTAATTTAAAAAAAAACCCCTATTTGGTATGATATGTTAGGTTATGTTTTGCTAATGCTTATTACCAAATAACTGAATACTAGCACAACTTTAGATTCTATAAATATCCTGCTTGTAGAGCAATAATAAGTGCAAGTAGTCTAGCTCTAAATAATATAATTTTAAAGTAAGAAACAGATAAAACATTCTCTGCTTGTATTTAAACATGCATACATATCTCTGCCTTACTTAAGCATATGCCATTTAATCTTTTCGAACTTATTGTTCCTGTGAATGGGAATTCACATGACAACTGGTATACTCACAAAGCAGAATCTTTTGCTAATCAAGTAGAAATAAAAATCGCTACACCTTATACTGCAAAAGTTTTAACAAGAAAATATTACATCTTTCATGTAGTTTTTTAAAAATATTTTCATGACCAATAGCCTAGAACATAAAGAATAAAAGTTTGTCAAAATGAATCAAAAACTTGCAATTATAACACAAAAACTACTAAGAAAGTCAGTTAGCTACTGAACTTTTGGTAATAAAGAAATTTATTTTTAATAAAACTAGAGGAAGATACGAAAAGCTCAAGTTTTGGATTCTTTAAAAATTTCATAAAATGATTTACTTATTGTGTACATCATACAATATAAAGAAAATCATGTGCTTAGTCACAGTTCAATATGCATATATTCAGTTTTGAAATAAAAAAGGACTAGGAAAGCCCAAAAAATGATTTACACATCAACTCTTATCACAAACCAAGATACAATAAACTTTCTTGCCCCTTTACACTCTTCCACAGACAAAACAATTGTGAATTACTAACTTGTAGTATGTTCCTGTTAAGATAGTGTTGATACTTGGCGAGATTTTCCAATTTGTGATAATATAACATATTTCAAAGAAATTTTTTCATTTTCTCTGAATCAGATAATATGTAAAATTTAATCTTTGCTAGATGTGTTCTGTTTACTCTATGACAGGTTTGCAAGCCTTTCTTAGAAATTAATGAAAATACTCCATATTAAGTTAATTAGAAATATATTATTAACAATAAAAAGGCAGCTCTTACCCAAGTTCAATAAAATATAATGAATTCAATATTTCCAAAATGATGTTGCAACAATTAATAAAAAAAAACTATTTAATGGGAAATGGCTTCAAGATTATCAAGTAATAGATGAATAATTGGAATTATTTTTAAGCTTATTTCAGAAATATACAGTCACAAGTATCAATATTCTATAAAACAAATGCATAAGGAACATTCACAAAGAATTTAAAACATAACCTACATTTCTATCAAAATAGTGCGAGTAACATTTAGAATGAGAACAAACAGTAATATTTAAAGAAAATAAGAATCCTGATCTAGACTAGATTGAGTATAATATTGAAAACAACACAGAATAAGTTGTATTATAAACAAATTCATGTAATTAAGCTACAGCCTCTTAAAGAAAGTTGATTTGGTTTTCTTAGGTATATGACTCTCGACTCTTAAAGTCATCGTGTCAGATGGTCGACTGCAAGGGAAACAGTCTGGAGTTTTAAAAAGTGATACTCTGAGCAACACAAGATTCTTTGAATTCACTTCTGTAGGTGATCCATATAAAATCCCTTTCATCCCATAAAACTGTTAATCAACAATACATGAATTTGACTTGACAAAGATTAATAACTCATTAGATCATTGATATTTAACAAACTTAAATTTATTAATAGTATTTTATGTATATGTGTAATGAAATTAGCATGCAAATAAAACAGATACATACCTCACGGTCATAATTACGAGTCTTCTGAGTCCGCAATGGATGATCATGATACAGTAACAGTAGTTTGCCAACAAGAGATAAGAAAGTAGTACTTCGGGCGAACTCAATTTCATTACCTGGAATAAACGTTAAACTACGTAAAATATTAGATATGCACACACAACGTTTCCCATTGTTATCCTGGCTTTCAGTTAACAAAACTAAGCTGGCTTCATCGCGTGTATAAGCCTCGTCTTCGTAGTCGGACGTACGACGCCGTTTCAACGTACCAGCCGGATCGCGTACTGTCATTCCGTCTCTACACTCTTCATTCACAGCCACATTCAGATCTACACTGGGCTGCTCATCGCAGTTTGCTGTTGTCTCACTCACTACATCAGTCTTAATTTTTCCTTTGATCTCTAAGGCGAGCACATCATTTTCGTCAGTAGAATCTTTTTTAATTCGAGATATCACATCACTTAAAGTAGTTTTTGTCCTACGTTTTTTGTCACTAGGTTTAGAAGGAGGTGGTACTTCTGGGGGTGGCGTCCGATGAGGTTCTGGTTCTTCTTTTGGAGGCTGTTTTTCTTCAACCTTTCCTTCTAATGTTCTATAAAATGGAATACGACCAAACTCAGCCTGGAAAGTAGGTAAGATGTGATCGGCGTTGTTATGCCATGGATCCATGACTACTTCTGCTAATAGAATATTAGCTCCATTGGCATCTCCACGCACATCCCAATTTTTCTGGTTATCCTGCACAAAAATATCTTCATTTCTTTCTATCATTCTTACCGGATGACCTTTACGGGATATATGCGTGTAATTAGAGGTATTTTTTAATAACACTGTCTTTGTTTCTGGATCGATAGGATTAACCACACCACCTAAATCTACTTCTGTTTTGTCCGACTTTTCTTCAGGCGGAAAAGGACCATCAAACATATCAGCTAAACTTTTACGAAAATGTTCTAATAAAAGCTCAAGTAGGCCAGGCCACTGATTAAGTCCAAAGTAAGCCACTGAAGAGTCATCAAATAACAATACGTTTAACACGTCTAGAGCGTAACAGCTTTCAGTTAATAAACCTGATTTTAAACACATTATAATTCTCCACGGATCAATCGGTCCAAGATCAGCACGGCACATACGTTTACGACGATATAACACAGGTAAGGTTGCTTCCACACTATCTGGAGGAAACGTTATTTCCCTCTTTGGCAGCTGATTCTGTGTTAGTGTAGTTGCACCCGATGTTTGAGGCTGAGTGGCTTTGCCTGTTTGAGTTGGGAGCATACCAAATGGTTTGCCTGAACGTGGACCGCCTAATGGAGGCCGCAACGTAGGAGTTTGACCCACTCCAGGCGTTGGCATCGGAGACCACTGCTGTTGTCCTGGTTGTGGTGGCTGATAACCCTGAGTGCCTGCTGGATAGCGATCCCATTGTCCACTCGGCCGAGTTCCTTGGGTCCATTGTTGAGTTGCTGCTGTTGGACCTGCTGGACCTGTGGAACCACCATATTGACCTCTATATTGAGTATTGTTGGGCCATCCACCTACAGAAATATGGCATGAGTATAACCAATTATGGAGAGTTTACTCTTTTCAAAATAAATTTGGAATGAATGAACCGATGTCTTTTTTCAAAAACTGTATGATCGAAAGAGTGAAATAAGTTCGTATTGTACAATTAATTTATCTTTACCTGAGCGTTTAATATGCTATAAGCTATGTCATTTGAATTTTCTGTGATATCCATTTATACATACTGTACATACATCAAAAATAGTGGTAGACTAACAATAATTTCTTTGTTGTTATAACTTGTCAGCATGCCTTAACCACTGTTTCTGGTGCACGCATAACCTCTGCATATTAATATTTACTGCATTCCGTTAGAATTTATAACTGTCAGACTCATACATAATTAGTAATATAACACAAGCGAACTATAATAAATCAATACAGTCATACATACCATACATCTGTGGTCGTTGTTGTCCATACTGTGGATACGTTTGTTGATCTTTATTTGCAAAGTCTGGATGACGCCTTGGTTGTGGAGCTGGGGGTGGCATATTCTTATTTGGAGGAGGTCCACCTGGATAAGCACTCGTATTTGCTGCATTTTGTTGAGCAGGATAATTCTGGAAAGATTGAAATTACAAAAAACCTGCACGATATAAAATTGTAACATACAAACCTGCTCTGGCCTATAATAATCTTGCTGAGAAGGATAAGGTCCTGGAGGTGG
Source organism: Ignelater luminosus (assembly GCA_011009095.1). Classification (NCBI taxonomy): domain Eukaryota; kingdom Metazoa; phylum Arthropoda; class Insecta; order Coleoptera; family Elateridae; genus Ignelater; species Ignelater luminosus. The sequence continues at coordinate 109,309 of VTPC01091010.1, read as the reverse complement.
CTGAGCTGAAGGAGCCGTTGCAGCTCCAGGTGTACCACCATATGTTGGTCTAGGAGAATATCCAGCACCAGGAGCAGCATTTATAGTGTAACGATTATAAGGATCTTGACCTGCAGGTGGTGCACCTTGAGAATTATTTGGACTGGAAGGTGGTGCTGAATTGTCAGCTGAGTATGGTGGATATACGGATCTAGATGCGGGTGGATAATTTGATCCAGCAGGATATGGTGAATACTGGTCTGGTGGAGCTCCTGGTCCTGGCCCAGGATATTGGTTATATCCAGACTGACTACCATAAGTTTGTCCTTGAGGCCTAGGTGGTGTGCCTGAAGGATACGGCGGATGTGGTCCTGGAAAGGGTCCTCCTCGAGGTGGCGGACTTGGTGATACATCGTCAAACGGATTTGACACACTCACGTTATCCGAAACCCCGCCTGCAGGGCTAGGACCACCAGAAGGTGCATTTCCTAAATGATTAGCACCTGCTGACCCTATAAATAACAAATGTATCTGTAATGATTTCTAAAAAAGTATTTTTGTCTATTCTAACCAAACTAGTTAATGTTGTATTAAATGCTACAATGATTTAGGTTGGTTAAGCTTCAGTTTTGTTCTTAGAAAAATTTCATTTTCATTATTTTGTTTTCATTTTCAGTTCTGGTAGGCAGTTATTGCTTGTTAAAGTCTCAATACAACCTTGCCACTCACTTATGTAATATTTTAAACTAACAATTTAATTGTCAAGTTCATTCTAAATATTCCTTTTGTATATATACCTAAGTCCTAAAAAGTCCTATGTCCTAAGAAAATATCTAAATTGTAGGTATCCTAGAAAAGATTTCTCAAACTATGGTATGAACATGATACGGAACCATTTTAAATATAGTTTGTGATTTGTCGTGCATTATATGTGGCTATAAGCAACATCGTAGCACGGTTCACAACATACAAATTATTGAAGTCATATCCAAAATGCAAAAGTAAATAAAATTATATTTTAATTTTAAAACTGCCTTTGTAAACAAATCGATAAATTTTTGTAATGTATTGAACAATACTGAAGTAGGGAATTCACTATATAAAATTCAGAAATTAGATTTACAGAACATTAAGGAAGTTTCATAAAATTATTTTTAAAAACAAATTTTGAAAAATAGAATTATTTTATACATTTCCCGAATATTCTTTACCCTACGGATATATGAGTTTTTAATTACATCATACAAACTTTGAAATATTTAATATAAAAAGAACAGGTAATTCGTACCTTTACAATAATATCCAGGTGCATACCACCAATGACGATGTGAATAATTACTATAATAGCTATAAGCCATAGTCAACTCTTAAACATATTTAAATTTAAAGTTTCTATTGGTAACATTTTACACTAAAGGAAAAATAACAAAAAGATAGACTCGTCTTTATCACATCACAACATTGAAACCAAACAACAACAGATTTCAACAGTACACATTAGTTAAAAACACGACCAACTGTGAAGAAAGAGAAACTTACAAATCTGTTTGTTAAATTCTGCCACGTAAAGTAAGCCATTGTTTCAAATATTAAAAACCAATTAATTTTATACAGGCAATAATATGTTCATAAAACAAAAATTTAAGTATTTAGAAATTTGAAACATTTCATTTTTCAAATAATGTGTTGAAGGTCCACTGATTTTTATTTGAAATTTAAGAAACTCGATTTATTAAATTTTAGCAAATAAGAAATAAACATACCTCCGTGTGGTGAAGGTGCATTTGCTTGGGATGATGGTCTTTGAGGTGGAGCATTATATTCAGGATTACCTCCTGGGGGATATCCATATCCTCCATAACCATCCATCGAAGCACCACCTGAACCAGGAGCTGGAAAGGAATCCTGCGAATTTGATGAACCAGGAGATGGAACCGAGGCAGATTTTGCTCCCTTTTTCTTAGAGCTTGCTTCTACTTGATTAATAATTGGTTGTGGATCTATACCACCTCGATCAAACTGACATTCGTAAGCTAACAGATTCTTTGTGTAGTGTTTTCTTAATGTATAAGCCGCACTAGATGAAGCTCCTATTCCTAGCATTCCGGCAATATCTTTCCAAGTCTTATTTTTTGTAACCTAAAAGGAAATTTCAACGTATTAATATGTGTACCATAAACATATGTATATGCCACGATCACATTAGAATTAAGCAGAGAGGGCTGTCATTTTACTTACTTCCATGAAACCACCCCTTTCCTTGACATATACATATAATCGAAATAAATCTAATGGATTCTTAGAGATAGTAGGACACGTAGTTATAGGAGTACGACGTTCTTCCATAAAAGCTAGTAACTTGTCCAACCAAGCACGGCGTTCAGGGCTGTCATCCATCTCATACAGTTTACTCAAACTGTCCGTTTTCTGTAAATTGGGAATATTAGTACTTGTTAGGCACTTGCATATTGACTAACAAGCGCTATAGTTATTAGTATAGGGACATGCCAGGCATGCTACAAGCATTAGCACGACATTAAATAATATTTTATATATATAACCTTTGAGCGATACGTGTCCGGTGGAGGCACATGACTGTTAAACACCTGGAAATACCGGGCGGTGTTAGGTTCAATACACACCAAAAAGCGGAGTAAAATATCTCCGAGATGTAACGAATTTCTTTATACATTTTCGGTTTATTACACAAACATTATATTTACATTGTATTATTTACAAATATAACACAGATGCTTAACTGCTAATAATGTAAAAGGTCTAGTTACAAAACTATTAATGATTATACCATTTTGAAGCAAAATATTAATTTTCTAAATATTTTTTTGTTTTGTTAGCAAATGAATATGCACGTTAGTTTCAAATTTTCATAGGTTTATCCCTTCAAGTGTATTTGGATTTTTGCATGTAAATCAGGATAAAAACATTTTAGTAAAAATTGATAAATCAATAAAGCAATTTGTTAAAAAATCTGGTTTTGCACCTAGACCCCTCGTTTATTCTTGGAAACCTTTGAAAAGAAATGTCTGTTACTTATCGACTTATTTTTACTTTATTCATTACATCTCAGGGCATCAGATAAAGCAAACTTACAGGACTTGCAGGTGTGCGGGGCCAACTGGGGCTGCTCAGATCTCCATATTCCTCGTGCATGGAATTCATACTTGCAGCACCAGGGGAAGGCACAGTGCTTTGGGGCGTTGTAGGATGACTATAATGACCCATATCATTTTTCCGCGATGATTTAGGAGTTGTGCACTGTGGGTCCTCTCCAGATGCTAGACCAGTTAATTTTATGTAATTAATGTACAACATTCTCGGCTAAATAAACTTGTTTACCTGCAGAAGCATTAGATAGTGTAGACTGCTGTGAACCTTCATCTATAGGTGCACCATCAGGACCCGTAGTGACTACTGATGTTACAGAGCCTCCTGAAGCAGCTGTCACATGAGTCGTTAAGGTACCTGTAGCTGTAGTTGTGATACCATTATCCATCATATCTGAGCCTAACTGATGATGAGAATTTGGTGTAGAACTTGGTGGTGGCATGGGCCCATCGTGTGGATGGCTGTTTGGTAAAAGAGGACTGGTAGCTGTTGGCATATTAGGAGGTCCCATGCTAGGTGGTGGACCCATGCCGGAATGATGATGACTCGCTGATGGAGGACCCATGTGATAATTTTGAGGAGGGCTGGGACTTGGTGGCATGGAAGATGGCACACTGCCAAATCCCATTTTGTGCTGTAGGTGTTGTTTGAGGTAGTGTGGCGGTCTCGGAGGACCTGGAGATGGTGAGTTAGGAGCTTGCGGTGGACCATTTCCTTTGCCTCCTGGTAAATGATTCCCAGAACTAGCAGTAGGACCGGGCCACGTTTGCTGATAAGGTGGAAACTGAGAATTGCTCATATGGTTAGGGGCCGATCTATTGGGATACTGTTGAGGTGGTATGCTGCTATTTGGTGGTGTTTGGGATACTGGTGGACCATATCCTTGATTTGGGTACTGCATGTTACTTTGGGGCCTTGGTGGATAGCCGCCTTGTGTATACTGCTGATTAGGTTGGTAAATTGGCATTTGTTGACCCGTAGGAGGCACCATACCCGGATGCCCCTTGTAAGCGTGCATATGCGGCGGTGGATAGCTGCCCTGAGTAGCCATTGGAGAATGGCTCATACGAGTAGGTCCACCTCCATCCGATTGACCACTAGATGGCCTTGGAGGCATCGGAATGTTTTGCTGCCCTATAAAAATTTTTTAATTTAAATATTGTTGTTAAAATAATACATGTAAAGTACTAAACAAAAACAAACAAATGGCTGTTATATAATACGGCGTAATATAGTCTAGTTAAAGAAAATAGAGAAATAAGTGTTTTAAGATAATAAACGCTCTGCAAATCAAATTGAAATTTGGAAAAGGCATGAAATCGAACGGAAAAGTCAACATTTTTATGAAATATACCAAAGCAATATTTTGTTTTTTAGTCTGCGGGTGGCAATACGAACGCCATATATCGATCGTGCTATAGCGCGGCACCAGCCTGGCGTTTCTACGTAGACACGGACCCCCACCGAGTTGCGAGCGTCACCGTACTTTAGACTAAAATTACATCGAGTAAAAAGTGCCATAATTTCCTCTTTGGCTGGAACAGAAATTAACAATAAAAAAAATACTGCCAAGCTCATTTTATTTTACTCATATTCATTGATTCAAAAAATAAAATGAATAAAAGAACGGCAATGTTTGGAAATGAGAAGCTATCAACATTAATGTCCAACATAGGAAACAGTAATTAGTCGTACAATGACCAACAAAAAAGATGTAATCCATGGATTTTTAGTAGTAGGTCAACCTAGAATACTCTTGATTTCCTGACGTATTACACTAGTTAAAAAAATTATCATTTTCATCATAATTTTAATCGGGGCTATCATTTGGAATTTTCATGTGTAATAATAGATCGAAACTATCGTACGGAATGTATGTACGTTAATAACTACCAATCAATAATTAAAGAACATAAACGTGAAATAATTTTGTTTATACATTACGTACGCTTATCCTAACCTAATGCATACATAATCAACACTGCTATTAACTGCATTTACTACAGAGCGTATATCAAAATTCAATTTTCCTGCGAACTACCCTAAATATCTAACAACACAAAATTAAAGCTCTCGCTAGGGATCTAACTTGAATAGGGGGAAATCCTAAACAAACGGAAAATAAATCGCATACAATAGATGTAGAACACAGCAAATCAATCGCCCATTCACAGGCTGAAAAAGTTTAAACATGCAGCAAAAACGTAAAACAGGGTTCATTGCGTATTTTATGTGACACGTGTGCCGTGGGAGCGAAACAGTTTGCCTTGTCGGCCAGCGTGGACTTGGCGGCAGTCGGGATTACGGGTAGCGGGTGTACTGAGAGGGTGTGAGACAAGGGTAACACCGGAATGCTCGTAGTAAAATGTAGGTCAATGTTGAGGAGACCCGCATTTTATCGAACTTCCGCGGATGCAGTCAATGAAAGCACGTGCTAGGTGGTATCACGTGGATATTACTGACCAACTGCTGGTGACATGGAGCGCGAGCCCGTGGATCCCGTTGGGGATGGCGTCGGCCTCATACCCTGGGAATTTGGAGTACCCGGGGCTGGTCCACCCGAGCTATCATTGCTATTTCCACCACTTAAATCCTGAAACAAAATAAAATTATGCACACACTTTACTTTTTGAAAGGCCTATAAGTAGAAGTAAGATCGTTCACACTTTCATCCCATTCAAACAAGAATTAACATAGCTAGTTGGTAAGTTGCAATGTTCTTTAGAATTGGGTATTTTATAAATATAAAAGGTTTTCTGCAATGACAACTCGGTTGCTTATAGAAGGCTGCGTTGGTAGCTACAGTCAACAACTTAGCGAAATAATGTAAATACGATACAAATTTTGATTTTGTTAACGCCTGCCAATTGATAGAAGGACAAAGCTGTCAGTCAAACTGGATATGAAAATATACAATAAACGATTTACTCCGACAGATCGAACGTTATCATCAACATCCGTTTTTATTTTCGTAAGATGATTATAAATAAACAATTAGTACACATTTTGATTCGCATTTGCCAAATTTTGCTAATAATTTTAGCAAGATGGTAGGAAAGTTTCTATTTATTACAGTGATTCACATATTAATCCTTTTAACGTTTAAGGAATTACTGAAAGCAACACAGTTTAATTAGATCTTCATAAGCTGTTTTGCCAGGGCCATAGCCAATAGAGGGGTTTCTCAAATTTTAGAGGGAGTCCCAAACTTTAAGATTATTTAAAAATTAAATGGTGTAGAAGATCCACACCTTCAGAATTGCGTTCAAGGATTTCGGAGATTTCACAGGTCTCGTTTGGGAAAGACTCAATATTACCCGAACATGTATGACTCTTTGCTTTCGTTACGTACCTCTTGGGATGATTGGAAGATCAGTATTTTGATACCTATTTTTAATAAGAGTTCGCCAAGCACCACTGTTTTACATGATACCACACAACTACGACTATTATCCCATTTCTAGCCCAAAAAGTAATAAAATGTTTTTCAGTTCAACCATCTTGAGAATTAAAAAAACTGGATTATTATTATTAGTAGTACTTAGAGTGTTGATTGATTTTTTTCTTACTAATAATAAGTCTTACTAGACCGAGAATAGCTAAAGTACCACCAAGTGAAAAAATACTGAGCGAGACTGCTGCTCTTTGTTTTTAAGCCTGCGCCAATGTGAAACTGCCAGATGCATATGACAAACGACAGTTAAAGACACAGAAATATGATTGCGACGTTGTGAGATCTACTATTTTTACAGGCAATATACCTACATACTGTTAAATCGCTTTGCCTTGATAAATTAAGTAAATAATCGTGATCTTCCCAATTTACAAATAAAATGATTCAATTTTTCATATATGTGTGTGTGAATAATATTAATTTAATCATATTAACTTGCAAAAATGTTTTTTATATAAATAGTTAGTTTAAAAAAATCATTCGAACGTGTGGCAGAGAGTTTTACATACTCAATTATACAGGGTGTTCAAAAATGTAGTACCAGGTTTTAGGGGGAAATAAACAAGAAAACTTATATAAACTATGGTCCTCTTTTTATCAAAAACTTTAAACTTCTGACTGTAGTTTTAGGCATCTCAACTATCTTTAAAAAATTATACTTGATTCATTGCGATAAACTATATACAGGGTGATTCCGAAATAAAGGGTATCCTCTTAAAGGTGGGTAGTAGTGTGATAGTACATACATTTGCGATAAAAAAAGGTAGGTAAAAATTGCACAGTTTCCGAGAAAACTGCGATTGAAGTTTAATCGCTAAGCCAAGCCGGTCCTGCTCTCATACTTTTACTTAAGCAAAAATCGATAGGGGTTGACTGACTGTCCTTGTCATTGGCAGGTAGTTCTTGCTATTTATGTGAGGGGTATAATAGTTGATCTGGTTTCTACAATGCCATAAATAACCAGTAGGAACTTTTACTTTTTAATCTGCAAACGGAAAAATATTAAAATTTTACTGTTGGTGATTTTTTTCTGTAAACTTCCGAAGAACCAAAAACTTCAATAAGCATTATGCTACATAAATAAAAATTGGTTGAATTTATTAAATTGAATTAAATACAGAGGAGATAGTAATAGTACCTTCCATACGCATGTTTCATTCAAGTAGTATGTGTAATCCATTGCCATTTAAAATGTTTCCTCTATTCAAGTGACTAAATAATAATAATGGATTAAAATGTTGCTTGTGAGACTGGAATCTAATTGTTCGTGGCATAAATTATCTTATTATTTTTTTACTGTCTTAATGCATTTCAATAACCCTGCAGGTTAAACATATTTGGGGCTGGCTATCCCAATTTCTTTAATCTCCTCAACTTCAGATTTAAGAAGAAAAAGTTGTAAGACGTCCAGGGGGTAGCTCATAATGGTATTTAGTGTTCATTGTGCTACTACACCTGCGTTATTAGTTCCAAGAAAATAGGCATGTCTGGTAAATTTTCGTTCTTGCACTACAAGGGTTTAAAACACCGTAAATCTCCTTAACTTTCACTTTGAAAGGCGACAATACAAGAAACACTTTTCTTTTTCTAACCAGACACCGCTTCAGTTTTTAATATTTAGCAAAATTGTCAAAATTTTCAACTTTCACGGAGCCACTTCGTTTTTTCATTTTTTGTCTTCTTTTAGCCTCACTTATCACCTATTAAAAGGATACCTTTTATTTCGGAATCACCCTGTATAATCGGTTGCTTAAAGTAGTGTTTTAGAGTTTGATGTTCTATTTATTATTTAGTTGGGCATTTTTATTATGATTAAAAAATCAATCGGTTTTTGTATGGCTGATTTAATGAATGAAATGTACTTGAGTACCTTCGAAACCAGTTTATCAACCTGGATTAAATTTTTAAAATAAAAGTCACTACAGTCACAAACCCAAAAGTGTTTCTGAGAAAAAGAAATCTAGGATGATGTCCTGCAGGAGTATAACGTTACAAGACCCCTTTATGTGTAATCACAATAATTATTCTTTTACCTTTTTAAAGGTCTTCGTGGATTATACCAAAATTATCTCCTCCACAAGGAAAATAAAACGTGCAAAGCTAAGTTGAACAATGAAAAATTAAAAACAATCCTCAATAGATGTAAATGTTTAAATTAAAATCCATAATAGCCCGAGGCACCTTACGAGAACACAAGTATTAGTTGAAATCCACAAAGCAATATAATATTAAAGGATAAAAGGAACAGCAAAAGCTATTAAAGCTGCTCTGTTGAACTTTTAGGAAACTTATTCATTCTGCAATTTGCCTTCATTCATAAAACAGCTAAATTTAACCTTCTATGCTTTCAAGCTACGTGTATTACAAATTAAGTATCTGACAATCATTATCTCAGTCTCACACCTAATGTTTTCTTACTTCCTCCAAAGCCCGTGCACTTTTAAGTATCCTTAAAATTTATTTACAGTTTAACAAACTCGGCGTTTATTATAATTATTTACAAGTTATTGTTTTCGTCGCAATCAAGAATTCGTTGATTAATTGACAGTTAATTTTAGTATAATAACTTTCATTTTAATTAAATTCCACTGACTGCTGTTTATAAATTTAATCTTTCGTTGTAAATAAGTTTTTCTTAAAGTGCCCAAAGAAATTAAATCTTGCAAAAGACTTCTATCTTTTATCAATTTTAAGATTTCTATTATGAGAAAATATAAATGATAATTGCATCAGATTAAGACATAGTTTAATTACGACACTACTAATGGAATATTTAGTAAAAGGTAGTTGAAGAATTTTATTCAATTGTATCAATTAAAAGTGAAGCTTTGGAAAGTAAAAATAATTCCTAAACATTATTATACTAAAAGCAAATGATCAAAAAACGACTTCAACCAAAATAAAGACACAAACTATAAGCAGGACAATTCAGAGAGATCTTTCAAGTGATAACAAACACTAGAGTTGTAATCCTTTCGAAATGTTCGTGTTTACTTATACCCTTTCCTAAGTAAAAAGAAATCAATGCTGAAAATTGTTTATATTTGATGCAATAGAATATTGGAAAGGGAGATGACACACTAGTAAAATCTGCACGGTAGTAATTTTAGTAACTTTCTGAGAGACAAACGGAAAATTTCATCTCAATATAAAACAATACAGTTTGAAAAAAAATCCTTTTAAATTCGTAATCTACTGCACTTTTTCTCTTCGAAACACCCTATATAGTTGCAGGAACGCCTACTACAAGAGCAAAAACAAAAAAATGTTTTCATCACTAAAAGCAGGAAAACAATTTTAATCTCAAAATCTCTTAAGAGAAGCAACTATATCCAGAGTGCGTAGAAATTAAAGCTTCATTTGCAATTACTAATTAGATGTGAAATCAAAATTGATTAACGATATATACAGGGTGTCCCACGACTCGACTGCCGTACGTTAAAGGTGTGTTCCTTAGGTAATTTCAAGTCGAAAATACCTAATAATGTCCGAAACTCACTAGTAAAGGAGTTACGAGGGTGGTCTTAAAAGTTTCCGACCTCAACGTGAAGATGGCAGCACTCGTAAATAAAAGCTACTGAATTTCGTTGTTCATCTGTTGACAGTTACTCACCAAAGTTTCAGCCATTTTGGAAGCGCAGTTTTTATGTAACAGTCGTTTGAGTGAGTTGATGGGAGTTTTTTTGTGAAAATGGACAAAATCGAGTATCGAGCTGTCATTAAATATTTGTTTTTGAAAGGCAATACGCCTTCGCAAATAAAAGATGAGTTGGATTCTGTGTATGGGGACTCTGCACCATCATTTACCACAGTGAAATTTTGGGCTGCTGAATTTAAACGTGGCCGTAAGAGCTTGGGAGACGATGAACGTTCGGGACGTCCAAAAACTGGAACTACCGACGAAGACATCGCCAAAGTTCACCAAATGGTGCTAGACGGCCGCCGAATTAAAGTGAGAGAGATAGCAGAGGTTATGAACATGTCAAAAGAACGTGTTTGTCACATATTAAATCAACATTTAGGCATGAGAAAGCTGTCCGCGCGTTGGGTGCCGCGTTTGCTCACGTTAGACCAAAAACGTGTTCGAATGAATATTTCCAACGCCCTTTTGGCGCAGTTTAGGCGAAATAAATCCGAGTTTTGGCGCCGATTAATTACTGTAGATGAAACTTGGATACACCATTATACGCCCGAAACAAAAATGCAGTCCAAACAGTGGACTGCAAGGGGGGAACCGTCTCCAAAAAAAGCAAAAACTGTTTTTTCGGCTGGGAAAGTGATGGCGACTGTTTTTTGGGATAGTCATGGAGTTATTTTAATCGATTATCTTCAAAAAGGGAAAACCATTACAGGAGCATACTATGCATCATTACTTGACAAGCTGAAGGCAGAACTTGCGAAAAAACGGCCACATTTGCAGAAAAAAAAATCCTGTTTCACCAAGACAACGCACCGTCTCACACCTCAGCGGTTGCCATGGCGAAAATCCACGAATTACGGTTTGAACTGCTTGATCATCCGCCTTACTCACCAGATCTAGCCCCAAGCGACTTTTTTTTGTTCCTTCATCTAAAAATTGCGCTCGGAGGACAAAGATTTTCGTCAAATGAAGAGGCAATCACCTTCGTGAACAATTATTTTGCAGAGAGAAATGCCGAGTACTATTTGGACGGGTTACAGAGATGGGAGCATCGCTGGGAGAAGTGTGTAGAGTTACAAGGAGACTATGTTGAAAAATAAAAAAATTTTTCAGAAAAAATGTCTTGTATCTTTGTTAGGTCGGAAACTTTTCAGACCACCCTCGTATAGGCGATAGCATTTTCCATAAAGAAATGGTTTGGTTAATTATTATGCATTGTTATTGTTTAAAATTAATGCAGGAAGTAGGCTGGTGAATAGTTTTGTCACATTGTCATTACAATTGATTCTCGTTTGAGGTTTATCTTGCATTATTTTTGCCACTTTAACGTTTACTAATAGCTACATTTCCAGATGAAGAATATGCCGATATTTATTTTATTCATGAATACTGTGACGGAAATGGAAGAGCGACAGTGGAACAATTAATGTAAATAACTTTGTGGTAAACATATTTTCTATTAATAAAACACAATGTTATGCTAAATTCTTTTAAATTTAATATCGCCCATCCGTCACAGTATCCACAAATAAAGTGAACGTCGGCATATTCACGATTTGAAAATGTAGCCATTAGCGAACGTTAAAATGAGAAAAATAATGCAAGATAAAACTATTCACCAGTCTACTTCCTGTATTAATTTTAAACCATAACAATGCTTAATAATTGACCAAATCATTTCTTTATGGAAAATGCTATCGCCTATAACTCCTTTACTATTGAGTTGTGGACATATATGTGTATTAGGTATTTTCGACTTAAAATTACCCAAGGAACACACCTTAAGCTATGGCAGTTGAGTCGCGGGGCACCCTGTATATACAATATAATTTAATGAACTAAATCTTTATAGTGTCTTCCGTCAAAAGTCAAAATTGGCTTTGTTGTTGCCGTCTTTAATATTATTCTAGTCATAAATATTTTTATTAAACTTCTAGATCTTCTTGAAATCGATATTGACCAATACGATTAGGTCTTCTGAAATACTATGTATGGACTATAGATCACTGCTTGCCTTACCCTTTCAACATATTCTCGAGTTAGTAGACCGTAAGGGTTTGCAACATGATCTTTTGTTTGAATTTATGGTAGCATACCAAGATTAAATTACGAGGAGAAATTTTACCACATGGTGGAATGTTAAATCTTCATTGAACTACAGTTATCAATGCGGTTTTCCACTAATTAATACTTTGAATGTTTTTAATTCTGTCTGGATCTTTTCTTTTTTGGCATCGCGATCACTTTCGGAATATAAGCTGTAGTTTCATTTAACATTATAGAAAACTCCAGAATTTCCCAAAAAAGGGAATAAGATCGGTGAAAGTAAACAGGCAAAATGATCTTTGGTGGTCATTGTGTGTATATAAAAAAGCGCATCTTTGCACATGGAAAACTGAAATTTCACAAAATGAAAGAATCTGTAAGATACTACAGTAAATTATCCCTATATAGAATGCTTTACTGGTCGTTAAACTGTCGCAGATTCGAACAAATTTTTTGACTTGTTTGGTATACAGGGTGATTCCGAAATAAAGGGTATCCTCTTAAAGGTGGATAGCGGTGTGATAGTACATACATTTACGATAAAAAAAGGTAGATAAAAATTGCATAGTTTCCGAGAAAACTGTAATTGAAATTTAATCGCTAAGCCAAGCCGGTCCTGCTCTCATACTTTTACTTAAGCAAAAATCGATAGGGGTTGACTGACTGGCCTTGTCATTAGCAAATAGCGCTTGCTATTTATGTGAGGGGTATAATAGCTCTTCTGGTTTCTACAATGCCATAAATAACCAATGGGCACATTTTTAACTTTTACTTTTTAATCTGTAAACGGAAAAATATTAAGATTTTACTGTTAGTGATTTTTTTCTGTAAAACTCCGAAGAACCAAAAACTTCACTAAGCATTATGCTACATAAAAAAATTGGTTGAATTTATTGAAGTGAATTAAATACAGAGACGATAGTTAGTAGTACCTTCCATACGCATGTTTCATTTAAGTAGTATGTGTATCCGTTGCCATTTAAAATGTTTCCACTATTCAAGTGACTAAATAATAATAAGGGATTAAAATGTTGCTTGTGAGACTGGAGTCTAATTGTTCGTGGCATAAATTATCTTATTATTTTTTTACTGTCTTAATGCATTTCAATAACCCTGCAGATTAAACATATTTGGGGCTGGCTATCCCAATTTCTTTAATCTCCTCAACTTCAGATTTAAGAAGGAAAAGTTGTAAAACGTCCAGGGGGTAGCTCATAATGGTATTTATTGTTCATTGTGCTACTACACCTGCGTTATTAGTTCCAAGAAAATAGGCATGTCTGGTCAATTTTCGTTCTTGCACTACAAGGGTTTAGAAACATCGTAAATCTCCTTAACTTTCACTTTTTAAGGGGAGAATACAAGAAACACTTTTCTTTTTCTAACCAGGGACGGCTTTAGTTTTTAATATTTAGGAAAATTGTCAAAATTTTCAACTTTCACGGAGCCACTTCGTTTTTTCATTTTTTTGTCTTTTTTTAGCCTGACTTATCACCTATTAAAAGGATACCCTTTATTTCGGAATCACCCTGTATACAATTATGTACAAAATTTCGTTCAGTACCCTGCAGACTTTAAACTATATCGAGTTATTTACACGTATGCAATTCACTTTTTCTAGCGACTTTCAATCAAATCAAAAATAACTGAGTCAATGTCAAAAAGACTAATTTAAGTACCAAAACACACCATATACTGGAGTTATCATCAAATATAAAATTCAAAATATTAAGAATTCAAATTCCAAACACTTGTGACTGGTATTATTTATTGGGATAGTTTCTAATTTGAATATAACCTTTAAAAAATGGTTCCGCTGATAGTACATTTGTGCATACGTCGCTAATCATGAACAATTGAATCTACAAGAACCATACAGTTTAATTATTATGTGGTAAACTATTGATGGACAACAAATCTTATAATTGGCACTATTTCTAATTGTTAGTCTCAAAGACCAAAACGGAATGTCTTCCAAAGTTTGTACAACAATAATATATTTATAGATTCTGTTTGGAAGAGTAAAATTTGAAGATTGACCCAATCCCAAACTAACTAAAGAAAATTTCTAGTCAGAAAAAGTATGTCTTTAGAATCATAAACAATAGCAATGGAATTTAGAAATAACCACTCAAAATGATTCAAACTGTTCATATTATGAATTCTAAAACAAAGCCCAAAATGATACTAAATAGGTAAAAAATATTTTGAGTTAGGTTACACTAATATAAAATTAAGATAAAAAGCTAAAATTGCAACAAAATTCTTTATTTTAAAACGGGGTTTATGATGATGATTTTATCGTTACTTTGTAGCATTTACAGCTCTTTGATTTTGAAAATAATCAATAAATATACAATAGTAATCAGAATTTTATGGGCGTGTAACGGTTATTTGATGGCAGTTATCGCTTATCGTTGAGTAAGATTAGTTTTTGAAGTATTTTGCTCCATGCATTTCGAGTATATTTGCGAATGAAATTTCTCGGTACTAATTGATTAGATTTAAATTAACTACCTCCAGTCGCTAAGTTTATTTGCATGTAATAACCTCAGATTGCATTTGCAAAAAATGAGTAAAAAAGGTAATTTCGATTTTCTTAATTATGCCTTCTTAATCCATTAAGATCTGTTGGAGAATGTTTCATCCTGTTCGTTTTTTATCGAACACATTTTTTGCCCTTATCCCTCTTGTTCTGATTTGTTCAATTAAGACGACCACTATTTCCTTGTCTATCGCAATGCTAAATATAATAAGCCTATCGTAATCCGGCCGAAGATTCCTCGACTACTCCTCTCCAATCCACAAATATAGTCTTCGCCATGTGGATATTTTAAAGTCCTCCTCCTTGAGGAGCAAGGAATTTTACCGTCGACCGAAGTGAATGGATGCAATTGCTAGAGGGCTTTATAAAGAGAGCTTTTCATCCAACCGTCTGTGTACGCGCTTTAATCCAGAACCCCAGCCTACCGAGGTTAGAAGAGAACACGAGACTCATAGTGTGGGCCGAGCTATACCTCCCTTTTGAGGGGAGTTCGCTACGAGTCTGTGGCTTGCGATTGCCGGGACTGTTATGCATTTTCTTTCCATTCCATGCTCATTTCCCTTCGCACGTGTTTGCAGTTAGTTCGATTTCCTCCTGTCACATAGAAACAACTACTTTTGTTGATTAGTACGTAATTCGTCCGTTTATCTGTCGACTTTTAACGTAGACTTTCTGCCTTGATAAAGTTTAAAAAGATTTCTTATTAGGGGATATTAACTAGAAGTTTTGCGAAGTTGCAATAAAATTGAAGTGTTTAAAGTTTATTTTGCAATTTCGTACATCTTAAATTCAAAATTAATTAACTCGATAATGGTTCAAGTTTCACTTTTTTATCTGCAAGGGTTTCTCATTTTGTTTACTGTTTATAAAATAGAAATTGAGAAATAACAGTTATGTTTATGAAAATAAATAATAAACAATTATGATCAGTCAACATCGCGATTTGCTCAACTTTTGTATGAAGAACCAACATAGAAAATACTGTAAACAAGATGTCAAACTAATTAGTTGAACAATTCCGCGTAGGCACATTTAACGGAACAATTATTGCTATTTATATACAAAAAGGAACTTCGACAGTTATTTGTTTAAATTAAAACTAAAGTCGACCTATTTTCAATTCAGTTTTGCTAATTGGAATTTTATAAGTTTTATAATCAATGCTGATAAGTCTTGTCCAATTTGAGGAGAAAATGTAGCGATGGATGATGCGAATATCAGACATTATTACCATTACCTATACAATAAATTAATAGAACATCATACTATTCAAGGATTAATACACCTAGAGAGGTTGACAGTATTCAATATTGCTATGTAATAATGCTGCTGTTTATTAACTCTGACATGAGCGTAAGCAATAAAATAGATTTGCAAATAACACCATCCAATACTCCCAAGATATAACAATGAGTTATTAAGAAATGAAGACAATTTATAAATTCGCTTGTTTTGTCGTCTTATAATTACGATGTGTCGATTTTTTAAGTTCCCCACACATATAAAGTAAAAAACAACCAATCAATAAGAGTTATGAAAATTTTAGTGCAGTTGCGTCGAATACAAACTACAAAAAGAAAATAAACGGGAAATTTATCGAAAGTTCGTAAACAAACCGACACGTAGTTTTTACTGCCAGGAATAGACGTATATCAAAACACATCGATAGCACTCTCGTCTGGCCATATACCAACTCCAACATAAATTACATTACATAGGTCAGTTACTTTCTGTTGATAATTAAATTACGGGAACAACTCCAACGTAAATAGTGCACGTGTCGAAAATGAGAATGCACCGTTAAACAAGAATTAAAGAGTAAATGGGAATTTCGTCGTCATCTCGTACCCTTTTGACACAGCTGACGATATTTTTTGGACACTCCCCGTCGTCCTACTAACCGACCTTGCCCCTTTAAGGTCAGCTTTTTAATGCCCATTTAAATTTCAGAATATGGGTAACCTGTTTTCTGCACTGGAATGTGTCGAATGCCGAGAGTTTAGGTTAGGTTAGTCATGTGTGTAAAATGTGGGTCTTATTGAACTACAAATGCACTTGTTTCACATCGTGACCATTGTACGAGTACAACCTTCCGCGGTTGTAAATAAACACCATTCAGTGAGGATTTGCCGGAGTTTCCGGTTTTGCTTTCAAATAAATGAACGTGGCGCTTGTTCCAATTATTGTACTTCATTCGCCTTTCAACAGTAGTAACCGTGGCATAACTATTTTACGTCATTACCACGGGTTTTTAGCCTTTGTGGTAATGATTTATTGTCTCTCCGCCTGCTAGTGGGAAATAAATCATCATCATCGTGGCAACCAATCGATTGTAATTTATGAGACATTTTCATAAGCACATTTTTTATTTAATACAGCTATCTTTCTTTCTAGATTTTACAGTAATACACCGACAAGCTTTGCGGGACGGAAAGGAATTTAGTGTTTTCGACAAAATATATAATCACGAGGAAGACGGATTATCGATGTCTTTAAAGGGAAGCTGCACTTTAAAGGCGCACTAGCGTAGTAAAGTTCTTTGATACAACTTTAGGAGAAAGTGCGTTCCAACTTGAACAGCAATATCACTTCCATTCAGATTCTACGGGCATTGTTCGCTAAATACGATAATACCTCTCCTTGATTGCCAGTAAGGTATTAAAGTTGAAATTTTGCCTTCCATTTAAAACTGATTCGTTTTTTGTTAAACCCTCTCCTACATATTCTATTCTATAAACTAATTCACTTTTAACTAGGTTAATCGACACATTTAAGAAAGTGAAATCTATCTACTACTTCCTAAAAACAATTGAATCTATGTATCGCTTCATTCTGTAGATTACAATTTTAGATTATGTAAAATAATCATTACTCAGCCAGTAACGACGATTTGGCGTGGAGTTGGCAAGTTGCAGAGCGTTGGCGGGAATATCACAATGATTGTTTAATAGACCAACTGGTACAACAGCATCGCTTCACACACTTCATTGTCTTATCGTTTGGAATTTGTAACCACTATGACCACGTGTTTTCCTTTAGATAACGACACGTTAACCTACGCTTATCGCAAGCAAATAGTAAATAATACACGGTTAATTAAGTTCATTTGCAGTATAATATTTTAATAACCTGGAAGCTGTAAATTATTGAATTAGTGCCGTAGTAACGCTAAATCATTATAATTTACGTTTAACCGCTTTAATACAACGAACGAAGTCGATAAATATTATGCACGGTCACTTTTCTTGTAACGGAAAAACTTTCTGCTTGTCATAAACATTTTAAATAGACGGTCCACTAATACTCATTATCACGTTAAAAATTGTAGAGCATACGTAATTATTATCATCCATATTGGTGCTAACATCGAGTTTGAATTATACCAATATGTATACGGCCACATAACGAACGGTTCGGTCCGAATTTCACCACCGGAACCCCTATCTCACCAACCAAGAACAGTCATGCAACTATAGATGGTCCGTATGTGTATGAACTATGAGGTTACGAACGCACAACGAACGACGTTACG
The DNA here is from genome assembly GCA_011009095.1 of Ignelater luminosus. NCBI lineage: Eukaryota > Metazoa > Arthropoda > Insecta > Coleoptera > Elateridae > Ignelater > Ignelater luminosus. The sequence goes on along the minus strand of VTPC01091010.1, from coordinate 90,987 downwards.
AACGAACGAAGGTAAACCCAGCATGCAAGCAGAGACTGTTCACAGCTACAGGGACCGAAGCAAATACGCGGGGGCTCTGGAAGCTAGAATGGTGAACGCTCTGCCGACCATACGTACTTGCGCTGTATGTCGTTTTCGGCATATACAAATCCTTCCGCGCACAGAAAGCGACAGTTCAAAACTTCAATGCCATAGAAATAGAAATTAATTAAACAATTCTTTCGTCCTTGCACTTCAAGAAACTTAATGACAATGCAAAATAAACATCTATTTTTAAAATTTTCAGTGGCGTATCCAAAATTTAGCAAAACCAGGTGCGGAGTTCCGTACATGCATACACATTGATGTGGTTCTAATTTTTCCGCTTAACATGCAATACATAGCTCGTGAAATATTCAACCTTTTCTTTATACACGGTCGTAATTCATACACATTTCCAGGTGCAACTACACCTGCTAAAATAAAGAAAAATGTACCTTTGTAAAAAAGTCGTGCACAAGCCGGTGATGACACCGGTTAAAGATGTCAAATTAAATCAGTCTTAATTTGAATACAAGCTCCCAAAATAATTTATGAATCAATCACTAGGTCAACTGATAATTCAACGAGAACTATTAATAGTTCATTATTGGATTACTTAATACATTGACTAATCAAAATTTTATTTTTTAGCAAATGATAAAGTACAATCAATAAAACAATATAAGATTATCAGTACTAATTAGTCATTAAATTGCTTTAATTTTTTACAATGTAATAAAAATACTGATATAAACTGTAATTACCGATTCATTTTTGTTATTACTGATCATGATTAACAATCGAATTACCAGGTATGTTTCAGGAACTATCCGTGCTTTCTAAATAAGGCATCACCATTGCAAAACGAGTAAAAATGAGGTTGATAGGATCGACAGATATCCAGTTTAATGCAAATTAAAAGCGTAGATACTTCTTCAAGATACTACATACACATCCCATAAACGTAAAAACAACGATGCTTTTTACAAAGATAGAGGTACACAAAATTCTTCTCTAACCTTGTTTTCGACATAACAAGTTGCTTCAGGGGATTTCATGAATAATTAAGAATAATTTGTGTAATTTCATATATGTTACGTAGTTGAAAGTTCGAAACTTGAAAGCACACTATTGCTTTGGTCAAAAACTCAATCAAGACATAAAATTCCATTTTTTACTCATTTTTGTTCTGCTAAACCATGTTTCAAAACCACCAATAAGGAAAAGTTTGCATATAATATAAAGATAAAGATAACAGTTACAGATAATGGGCATGGTAGCATTATCTATTTCGAAGCTGTCAATTAACATAAAGAAAAAGATTTATTTTAATCGAGATTAATATTGCCCATACTGGATGCATTTCTATTTAGCAAATGCCAAAAACTTCCAAATTGATATTATTGGTTAATACCGTTACGTTGTGCATTTATCAAATTAGAAAGATTGTCTTGGTGCAGTATTTCTCGTTTGGTAATATTTTATGGTCACATTTCATAGCTTGTTTTCTATTTGATTTCAATTCTGACACTTATTTCAATTATTCAATTTTACATCAGTTACAGTTAGTAGCAAAAATGCCATCTTAGCAAATGAAAGTAAAATGTGCAAAAGCTTAGATGTTTTTTTGCTGGCATAATTTTGGTACTTGAATTTGCGTTTTGATCAAATCATACAAACAAAAAGAAATGGAACAATTTATTTGGGAATTCTCTTTTTGTTTATTTTATGATATCCCCTACGTAAAATTTTCTTGATGTAGAAGCCTTTGAGTCAATAATATTCCAGAATCAGTGTTTGGTGATATTTCACGACAAAGCATTTCATTTTATGACTGCTATGGTTCCACCAGGCTTATTTTTTTCGATTTTCGATGGCAGCAGTACACTAACTTATTTAGTTATCTTCATTAGCAACCTGATTAGGCAATTTTCACTATTTAGACATTTCAACTATTTATGTTATCAGTGGCTCAGCATACCAATATCAATATTTCTAACTCAAAATCCAAGAGAACAGCAGTCTTCTTTCTTGCTGATTTGATTAGATGCCAATTATCATTAAAAACAAGTTTAAACAATTAAATGACGCCTTCGTTTTATTTCAGTACTTGGTTCGTTGTTTACCAATGCTTTGCCTTAATAATTTGGCAAGTTGACTCTGTCAAATTTTCATAAATAATTAGAAGTCGAAAGCGTGTCGAAGAGAAAAGGTAAGAGTATGAGAAATGGCAAAAATCATATGTTCAGAAAAGAAAATAATTTTGGCCATCATTTTGAGCATTAATCTTAATTGATTCCTTTAAATCTTGTATATACAGGATATGATTAATTTGTTCTGTACACAATTAACAATTCCATTTGTAAATTTGTATATTTCTAAGACTATTAGACAATCCATTCTATACAAGAGATCTGTGTATTAATTCGGCTTGAAAAACTTTTTAAATTCATAACAATCTCATTAAATGCAAAAATATATTTTTCACATATCAAGCAACAGGCCCAAGCTTCAATTTGAGAAAAAAAATTTTTAATCTCACAACTTTAACCACATTACCTTAATGCACATTACGAGCTTACGACCCTAGTCCGAATTCACACAATTACTTCATTTGTCGAAACAAAGTCTCATCGGTAGAGCATGCAAGCGTGACCTATGTATGTTGCCCCAACTAAAATTAGTATAAATAACAATTTTGGTTATAAACAACAGACTTCCAGTAGTAATTTGCCGAGTAGCATTATCCTCATTAAATGGAACAAGTTAGTTGTAGTAAGACTGACAGTTAGGTTGGATAGGGTGAAATTTTATAGTTACCTCTATTATACGTAGTACATACATAAACATTATATGAGTATGTGAATTCATCAAGGATCCTAGTGACATGCATTTTCCGAGGGTTTATAAAAATTATTACGAAACCATTTTTTTTAATTTGACTAATGTCAAACATAAGAGAAAGAAAAAACGTCATTATATCTTCGTGGTTAGATACAAGCAAACGCGGTAATATTTTTTTCTCAAAGAATTCAGGAGACTATAAGGTAGATGAGATCTTCTAAAAGATTTTTAATGAACTACCCGAAATGTTCCTTCTTTGAATATACACACCACCGATTAATACGAAATTCAAAAGGGAACATCAACCAGGACACAGCTAAGATATCTTTGGTTTAATTAAAATAATAATAAAGATGACGACGATAAAATTACTCGATATGACTTTTATAAAAGACGAATAATAATAATAATAATAATAATTTAAGAATTGTTTTAGCTTTGAAATCTTTGTGACAATGTTTTGTTTGAAGCTTCTCTAAAACACGTGCTTTGGCATAATGACCTTGATTTACTGACGGTCACCTACCTTGATTTAATTTTCATTGCCAAGAGATTCCTTGCATGTTTATGTCAGAAAAAAAAAATCTCACAGTTGCCAATCTGTTTTCTAAATATTTATAACAGATTGTAGGTACCAAATTACGGTCGAATTATAAATTTATTACGTAATAAAGTGTACATTTACTACTTATTTGAATATCGTATGGTGCATAATATAATTTCCCATAAATAAACAACTGTAAACGATTGAAAATGAATAATTAATCATGCATAACAACACGTTCATTAAATCGGTGTAGGATGAAAATAAAATCGATACGTATTAATAATGTCATGTTAATCTAATAAAACCAAGTTACCGTAATTGCCATATTCATTATAAAATCATTAGATACATCTTGTTTAAAACATAAACGAACGGAACCATTTGAGTGTTTTGCAATATGAATGTTAGCGGAATTGGAAACCTATTATTCCAGTTTGTATACATTTATATCAACACAAACTTAATTTACTGCTTTGTTTTATAAACTTCCGAAACAGATAATGAACTTCCATTTTCTTTATGAAAACCCCGTAAGTACAAAAAAAGCGTATTCAAATAAAAAAGAAATAAAAAAAAATTAATTCCATTTTTAAAAATGTTTTTTGTTCTGCATTTGATTGCATCATTAATTGCACTGTAAAATAAAGTTGAAATGTAAATAATACGTTTTTCCGAACCGAACATAAAAAAATGTTATTGGCGACGCGGAGTGGAGTGTGAAGCATTTAGAAAGAAAAAAGATAAAATGAACTTTGCAAAAGACAGAGTCCTTCCTGTCCTTTTTTGTCATTGTTTTGGATTCTGGCCATTTTGGTAGAATTAGTTTTAGTTTTTCATTGAGAAAACTGTTACCTGTAAATAAATGAGCGAGGAGCGTCATCGATTGAAGTTATCAATTTAGATTCAATACCCAACACAAAGTTGTATGGGATAAAATGCTAAGTAAAAATCTGAAAGAAATTCTGGATCGCAAAGGCAGAACTCTTACACTTAAGACAGTTACATTATAAAGTTAATGTGCTCCTGTAAGATTTCATTGTTCTTCAATAAGCGTTTGAAGAATATACAATGCATTTTTTTTATAGAATTCAAAGTAGGCTATGGTTTAAGTTCATTTTTACAATTACAGTGTACAAAAATATGCAATATGATGGACCTGGTAACTTTTTTAGTGAGAACAGTATCAATGTCATATACACCGTTATAGAAATTGTAAGTCATGGCCTACTTTGAATTTTATCATAAAAAAATGCACTGTACCAAGTACCAACTGACCTATTCCGATGAATTAAGAATATTATGAAATTTTGCCCAACTAAACAAAGAATGTACTCCGTATGGATTTCGCTGAAAAATACAAAATGACTGTACCAACACAGCTCATACCATACCAAAATAAAAAACTTCCGATATTCTTTTGGACGCTTTCGTATACCGTCTATTAGCGTCAGTCGATCAATTTTGCTTATTTTTCCACTTAATCCACTTTCATATTTCATCAGTATCAGCAATTTTCCTCTTAATACCCAAATTGGAATTTAGTGAAATTAAATGAACTGATTTTATACGAACTGGACCATAAGATACCCATTCATCTTATTTTGCTGATTAAAGCAAATTAACCGAATTTATCAATTCCAAGACAGGGTGTTCCAAAGTAGTAGACGGAAGATGGCATCGTTACTTGTATAAAATATTAAAAGATGTATATAATGATTACCTTTACTTTCTAAACTTATTTTCAATTATACAGAATGTTTATAAAAACATGACATATTCGTTTTCATTGTTTTACCTTTACAAACACGCCCTATATATTGTAATATTTTAAACTTTAAATTTCTTCGTCACCTCGATTTTCACATGCATCGTTTAGGAATTCCATGCAGTATTATGTGTCAAACTTCACAAAAAGAAAATGTTGCTAACTTACGAAGGAAAGATGAAATTGCTGATAAAAATTGATGTTTGAGAGTTTGAAGTGGGTGGTGTTTGTACAAAATTGAAGGAATCAAGAAAAATAATGGCTTGCGTATCGTAATCACTCTGTATAATTAAACAATTTAATTGGAGATTCTTTAGTACTGGCTTTCAATGAGTAAAGATCAAAGTTTAGTTTTGTAAAAGTGAAATACTAAAAGTTTCTTTTATTAATACCATGGTGAATGGAACATTTTGAAATCTCTTTACAATAAACAATTAATAACTCCAATAGCCAAGTGAGAAAACATCAAAATATATAAGGATGTTTGTTCCACTTGAAAAACAAAAAAAAATGAATTTTTGGTTTAAAGTAAATTCTTCCTTCTGTACAATCCATATGGACGTCAACATTTTTTGCTTTGCTGGGGACAGGATTTAGAGATTAGAGAAGATTAGAAATCCTCTGACCTAAAAGGCTTAATGCGAAAGTAGGTAACTGTTAGTAAAAGAAACGTCGTGTTCAAATAACTTAACCTACTCCTCAAGCCCAATCGGTCCATAAAAGTAAAATCTAACCCAATCCAAATAGTATAATCAGTTCGTACAGCTTAATGAGACACAGGTCCATAAATCTAAACATTTGAAGCTATGATCTTGTCAGTTCTGCTCGAGACCATAGCTATATAGATTAAAAATTATAAAATCGAAGATGAGTTTTCTTCAAGAGTCTGTTGATATCGGAGCTGAAGAGCTCACTGCAGTTTTATTTAAATCATCTAAAGCAGAGAAAAGGATGGTTAATATCAAGAAGATTAAAATGAATACCTAATTCAGAGTTAGTACATGCTATACAATTCCAAATAGATTTAACAGAAAGAAATATATTTTACACCTTGGTCTTATCAAAGTTTTAAGCTAAATTCTACTCAAAACCTTCATTTGCATATGTTTACTTCATACATACTACATTGAAAACAAACACTAGGATCCCATCTGAATTATTTTAAGCAGATTTCATGTGAATATCATTCCTGCGGAGACGGAGACAAATCGTCTTGACCCACATACACCATGCACTTTGCACCTATACAGTGTTTTTCATAAAGTGAAAAAGAGCTTCGGAATACAAAAAATTGAGAAATTATTACTCTAGAGAAAGAAAATTCAGTCAGGCAAAATTTCTTTCCATTATCTTACAAACCGATTTGTGCTCCCTGAGGCAGTCCGCTCACTGGCTTAACGTCTGAGGTCGGCCCTATTTAGGGATGAGAAAAAACTGGTTTCAATGGAAAAGTAGCATAATGAACTAAACTACCAAACTTGAATTTGGATTTACTCTGATACCCAAAAATTCAGTTTTATTTTCAAATATCTATGTAGATTTAGTCCAAACATTTCTGTTGCTGACTGAGTTAATATTTCGAGAACTACATTCTTCAGATAGATCAATTGAAGTTCCTTGGAATAAACTCATGTGGATGGACTGATTGAAAAATGGGCAAGCATCAGATATAAAAGTGTTGTGAAACGCATACAGAAGGTGACTTATCTTTTGCAGTTTGAGTTTACAAAAGCATCTGCAACACAGAGGGGTCCTAATGTGAAAATGAAAAATTTTATCGAGACGAGTTCTTACAGTAGATATCACACAAGGAACGCTATATTAATATTTCAATTATTACATCAGGCATAACAATTTGTATACGGTTCTGTGACGATTTATATTATTTCAAAGAAAATAAAAATCGTTTTTGTTAACACAAGAATAATCCCAATTGAATCTGACATCTGCTAGGATTTTTCTTCGTTTCAAATACCGTAAATAAAAATGTCTACTGCTCTCATATTTAATTTAAATTTTGAATAAATGGACGTCTTTATAAGAAATTAATTATCAAATGACGTAAATTCGAATTTAATAAAGATTCTTATTGTTTATTTCGTTTTTCTTGTAAGTAAGAAACGAACTGGAATTTCATCTTGAAAAATTTAATTACAAAAATATTTTCCAGAGAAAGTTATGTTGACATGTTTGTCATTTATTTAATATCACAACTCAAATAAAAATACACTTAATAAATTCTTCTGTTCATATATAGTCTTTCTTATCAAGTCCAATTTTCTGCTCTATTTCATTCTTTGCTTGTATACGATGATTTTTAACAATATTAACCGAATCGGTAATCTTCAGGTAAAGTTTGCCTGTTTAATAATGTATGCATGGTCATCTATTTCCTATTTAGGTTATACCTACGATGATATTAAAAAAAAAGAACATCGCAAGAAGTAATTAATAAATAGAACGGATACTCTTCAAAATTAAAATTAGAGGTTAGGAATACATACGATCTAAATGTACCTAGTTTGTTTACAGCAAATCAAGAACTTTAATTGAAAATTTCTAATTAGATAAAATAGCAATCGCCAATAATCACAAAATCAAATGTTAAATTCAATTATTTTGTTCTGAAATTACAAATTGTGGGTTTAAACTTAAAAATAATTAATTTTGGCATAAACCATAAGGAGAAAGCAGGCAGCTTAAACATTCAAAACGTATTATTTTGGTTAAAATATAAAATCAAAATTGCTCGAGGTTGAACAACTTTCTCTGTATAGGACAATAAAATATCTATTAAAAATTTATTATTGCCATAAAAATTCAGAAGAAAATTTTAAAAGTTTGGTACTAAAAATTACAATGAATATTCCATCGTAAATTATATTGCATTTTAGGAAAAACCAGCAACTAATAATAACAAATACAATCATTAACAATCATTTTACAATCGCGATCTAATTTTTTAACCATTTTATAGACCGTGCCCTTTATTTACTTTTAATTTTATCGAACCACAAGTTTCTAAAATATTTAGACAATTTCCACGGTCAATGTTTGAATTTAATTTTAAATTGAAACCATACTCGCCGTTAGGTTAATTACAAACTCAATTTTGCAAAAACTTAATTTAAAAAAAATTAAAAACCTCCAGGATCCATTTGTTTCTTCGTTGACAGATTTACAAAGTGTAACTAATAAAAGTTTCAATTTATTATCATAGACATTTTAGAAGAGAAAAAAAATGAACCGTTTCCTATCGCTTTGAACGTCTATCGTCCCAATTTCCCTCCTCTATATTTCACCAATCGCTAGAAGATTAATACTTTAACATTTGTGCAAGTTCTAAACCAATCGATACATTGATTTAACCCGTTTCCAATAAGTTACCACCTGGTTCACCTCTGTGGAGGTCAAATATTCATCCTTATTTCTCCGAAGTTAGGGGTTAATTTTATGAGCGCTCTACCATTAACAATCACATTTTGTGGCAGAAGGACAATTTTTCCTTTGTTAGCTCCTCTTTTGTTTCGTGAGTAATTGACTTCCCCAGAGATTTGCAATATTCCTTTTAATAAAATTTTATCGAATCACAACTTTGTAGAAGAAAGGGGAGAACTACATCGAGAAGGTTTCAACTTACCAATTTTTTTTAATACCTCATTCATTCATTCACACAGCGAGAAAAACGAATGATCCGACTTACCTGAAACAAAAAGAAAAATTAATTTATACACTGTGCTACATTTAAAATAATAATTCATGCTATTTATAATTTTTTATAGTAACAATAGTAATTTGTAAAAGTAAGTAGGAGGATCTTCTTTTTTTATTAAACACTAAATATATTTTTGTAGGAGTATTTACGTTCACAATTTGCTCATTAGTTTTTATTATTTCAGACGCCTACGAAATTGATAATTTTGTGATGTAACTTGAAAATTGTAATTTTAGCATTTGCAAATTTGACAAAAGATAACTTAATAAAAGAATGTCAAGATGAATGCTTTTATGAATTCCATAACAAATTTTACGTGTTGGATGCTTTTGATTTTAGCTTTTGTTATCCAACATAGTTTATTAACCCAAACAATTACTTCCGGATTTGAAATACATCCTTTAATATCTTCCTTGAATGAAGATTTAGATTAGAGGTGTATTTTGTGGTCAAAATTCACTTTGGGTCTAGGTACTATTTACCTCCTATTTTTAGACCTAGTGTAAAAGAATTTAAATAAGTTTATCAATCCATCCACTTTAATTCTTCTACTCAAACTACTAAAATAAAGTCTAGGACAGGTAAATATTTGTCCAGAGAAATATTGTTTGTGAGATACAAGATGCTTTAAAACGTACTAACTTTCCACAGTTGCAACCCTAACTTGCAGAGAATAGTTAAACACATCTTCAAGAAAAAGTTTTGGAAAAACTCAAGAACTGTAGAGAAAATTACAAAAAAATCTACTTTCCCTCGAAAACAACGCATCCCAAGATATTTTTAAAAGAGTCTTAATATGAAAATTACGAAACTACAAACACAGGCAAAGGACTGAAGACTGCTTTAAGCGATGCAACTGTTCAGACGTGGATTGGGCAACTATATGTTGCTGACGTCGTTGGGTTGTTGTGGTTGAGCTACGACTGTAGAGGATCGGCCTAGTAGAACTAGCGATCGAGGCAAAAAATGCGGTGGCGTTGACACGATAGGAAGGCAAAGATGTGATTGGGTGCCGACTGGTTGGAAGATATTGATCTTGGTGACATGAGCAAAATGTATCAGGAATTGTAAGTACGCAAAAGACTTGTTGCGCTGTAGAAGTGAAACTTTCTTTGTGTAATGCAAAATAAATTTGCTACTATATTGCTTCTAAAAAGGTGGTTTAATCAGAATTATTTGTTAAGATGTTAGTAACAACATACAAGATTTCTTCTCTTCATCCATGTGGTAGATTGAAGAAAACGCTTTGGACACTACGTACAGTATTTTCTCATAGAGTTCTCCCGTAATAAAGTCACTAGTCGCTACCGGCAAACTTTACATCGTCTTTCAAAGTGATAATTCAGAGAACTAGAGAAAAAAAAATAAATGTACCGAGAGACCAAATTCTACCGTTTACTAAATCTACTGTGTGGTAACCATAAAAACGCAACCTGTTATAATGCAAAATGTTAAGTCAATTTTTACTTTTGTTGATTAGTACGTTACCGAGAAAATTACCTAGTGCACTTGAGTCTGTTGTTTGGACAATTTTGCAATTTGTTAAAGTTAAAGTTACTTCGAAATGATCCGGTATTCACTCTTCTTTTGTTTTTATTTTTTGGACACTTGTTCATGCATATCAATATTGAGTTTGGTCTGTTCTGTCTTTAAATTGTTAGAAGGATAGATCGAAACAACTGTTGATCCTGAACTTTGATTTAATTTTTCATTTATCATCGATTTTCTACGTTTGGTCTAAAATCATACTGACCATATTGCAAAAAAGAATCAAGCTAGGGCACAAGTATCTGAAATTATATATATATCTTGTAGATCGACATAATAGAAATTAAAGGACTTTAGGAATCATAGGCAAAATCTAAACTTGGTTGAAAAAATTATAAAAGTAAATTCTTGGTCCAAAAAGAAAAATGTACTTTTTGATACATTTGTGAATGAATCAATTTAGTGTCTCGCTTGTGATCATTTTGGAACAGAATACTGAAAACATATCAATTTCTTTCAAGTCAGTCAGTTTGGGAAGAGCTATTCCAAAAAATAACCATTAATAATTTGATTAAATGGCGACTGCATGTTCATGTGTTTTGTGTAAATGAACTAATTTAGACCATGATTTTCCACAACATGGCAGAATACAATAATATTTGCGGCAAGCAGGCAACTAGATGTCGAAACAGCACAGTGACTTCATTATTTTCATTTTCTATGTTTTGCTTCTCTAGATATTCGCAAATGTTTGGTTCTGAGAAAATCGAGTGCTTTAGTCTTCAGGAGGAAGCCTGCCAGATGCACTTTGTCGATATGGTCTTCTTCAGAATTTTTGCCCAGAAAGGTTCCTAATATCATAACAATGGCCAACTAAATTCGAATTCTATTTGGAACATTTATTTGATATTTTATGCAATTATAAGTTTGCAAAGAGTATTTACAATCTACAAGGTTGCTCATATTAAAAAAAAAAGTAAATTAAGGAAATAAATTTGTAAGATGAAAGTTATTTATGCAAAAAGTGTTTTTAAATGAAACGTGGGTATCGAAAGGCTTCACTATTGATCTTATATTTTCGTTATGGAGTGAAGGACCTTTCAATAATAAGAATCCATAAAGAATATTAAAAAAAAAAGCAAAATAAAAATCCGTTCTGTATAACATTACATAAATAAATTTATAATTTATAGTCAGAGACCTCGTGGGAACGATGTATAAAAATAGCACCAAGGGTAAACGTAAAAGGAGAAATGTTAAAGTCTGGATATATTGAGATATCGACTTGGAGTACACACAAGTAGTAAAATAACTCGGCGAATACGAAGTATCGTAGTATAAACAAGTGGATTCTTAAAATTCTTGCGACAAACCTATGACTGATACGTGTAGAAGCAACCGTAGTGCATCAGATAAAGGCGAAGATAAACAGGAATGACGTGTGAGTAAAAACGAGGAAGACGGAAGCAAAACTTTTATCTGAAATATAAACTCATTCATAAACACGGCAGGTGGTCGGAGCTACTTTATTTTACACATGCATCATTGTGACGGAGTGGGTGACCCAGATTAAGATTAGGGTAGGTCTAGCTTTTGTTCATCCCAAATTATTTTCTCGAACGTCATCCTCCTTTTCCCAGATTAAACGTTGGTTAACAAGTAAGTAAATAAATGCCCCGCACTCTGATGCAATTCAAGCGGTTACGACTTCCAAACAAACCTACTCATTACATACCAAAAGTTTCAAATGCAACTGAAACGAGGTTGTTTACATTTCTGTTATACAACTAGAGCTAAAACAAGCCGTGTGTTATGTATGTGTGTAATGTTTTATGGTTAGAAGGAAACTACCTTTAACTATCTCGCTGCTATTATAAATACATAACTAAAAAGACCTGAAGCTAAAACTAAATTATAATTCAGTTTTAGGAATTTTTTAAGATTTTCTGATTGTACATTTTCTTCATAAGAAACTATATTTTTACCCTAATTATTAAGAAGAAATAAGAATGATTTTTAGATGCAAATATGGATTAAAATGGCCTACCTAACGAGCATAAAAATAACTGCGGTGTTTAGGTGACAGATTTTTATTGTTCCCACTTGCTAATGAAACCCTTCTAAATTTAACCCTTCTAATTCAACCCTGTACATTTTGGAGGTCATCTCGACACGAGATGTTATACATAAACATACCCCAGATATTGCCTGTCGCATTAAATTAACATTAACAGAGGCATCCAATTTAAATTACAACACACCTACATTTGCAATGTCAAGTTCTTCGTACTTGATGCATAAACTAATTTTGTTCAACGATCTTACATCTAATTTACTTTCTAGAATAACTACAACCATGGCCTGGCTTGCTTCAAATAAGTAATTAGTTTTAGAAAATTAATTTTAAAAATGAACTAACCTAAAGGGAAATTGTAAAATTGTTTTAAAAAACATACACACGCAAACATGTTAAAAGAGAAAACAAATTGAACAACATTCTGAATGCTGTGTTTATAAAACGGAAGAACGGTTTATATTGTCATTATTTGTATACATAAAAATGAAAACAAAACTCGTGCAAAGGTTACCGAATGTTATTTCTGAATGAAATTCCTCTGAACTTGATACGAAACCAGGACAAGAAAAGAGATGGAATCTCACTGACGCATAGTAATGCAGTTCCACAACACCCAGATAGAGAGACCCCTGAAATTTATAGCCCCCAATTTGAAAGGCATTTACGTCAATTATGTAATCTTTTGTGTAGGCGATTTTCAGCAAGCTTACACACAAAATACCTTGTGCCAAAATAACATAAAGAAGATTCTTTTCATTCCTTTTGATTATATCCGGATTCTAATAAAATGAAAGATGTTTATTTAAACATTTTTTTCCATTTTACATAGGCGCACAAATACGCCATTAAATGCTTTGTTTTTGTCGTTTTGGTAAAAAAAACAATAAGAGAAATTTATTAATAACGTTGTTGTTGATACGATGTAACAAACACGCAAACTGGACTGGTATTTTTTTGTGGAAATTACTACTAATGACCGCTAGATAGTTTGAAATAACAAGCTTATAATACATGGCAGGGAAAGAAATTCTTGAAGCTGCCATAGTGACTAGGTTCAAATATGTAACACTAAATTTACTGATTGAAAGGTCATTATTACATTAGTGAAACTTAAGTTTATAGGATAGTGCGCGTAATGTTGTCACGCAATGTCTGTCGCTTCTCGTTTGATGAGACGTGCAAGACGAAATATGTTAGGAAAAAGTATACTATTAGGAATACAAAAAGATTTCAGCTTAAACGTTCAAATCGTGAGGATTGCTCAAAGATGGTAAATAAAACTAAAGGAAGAAAACGGTCAAAATCCACACAATCAAATGGTGGCTCCATACAAAAAAATTTATGGTGCTTATAGCAAGCTGACGTGACAGTCTAATGCGTTTGATTGAAAGGAAAATAAGACATTCTGAAGCTCAAGATAACTAAATTAGTTTTGAATCGACTATTTTGTTATAGCAAAAACAAAACGAAGAAAATTCGCAGGGAAATGGCCAAGTTGCAAAAAGAAAAGCGGACTAAAATTTAGAGCAGCGCAACTTTTCAATTCTTTTATTTTGACTGTTCACCCTGACATTTTTACGGTTCGACTCATCATTCAATTTGGAGTCCAACATCAGTAGTAATAAAAGAAGAATATTTCAATTACTGTCATAATGATATGAAACGATGGTACCTACAGTAGATAAAAAAATATTCTACAAGAAAAATTGCAAACTAAACTGTTTTGACTGGGTTGGACGCTTCTAAGAAGAAAAAAATGAACAATATTCCAGTGCAGTGGTGTAAGCGAGATACCAACAGAACATTTTTATCAATTTTGTGGTCAACTAGACGATACCAAATTCGTTGATACTTATATTATTACTTATGAGTTTTCAAAGTTTAATGTTTCATCACTAAATTCGTTTGTTGAGAAAAATGTTTTAAATTTTGGCAAAATATAAAAGGGGACTGTAGAAATACAAATTAGCTAGAAAATAAATCAAATATATTACCAAATAATGTATATCACCAAACCAGTTTCCTTTACCCTACTACTTGATTTATCGAGACTTAAAGTGAACTATGAATAAAACATAAACTGCGTGATATTGTCATACAAAGTTCAAACTTGGTCATAATGCCGTGGAAACAATGCGAATTATAAATTTTGCGTGTGATGACAATGCAGCAATGCTGTAATTTGAAGAATTCGTTTAACTCATATAGAAATTTACTGTTAAATTGGAGGAAATTAGTCTTGCATTGATTGAAGGAAAGATTTTGCGTTTGTGTAAGCAAACAAAAAAGCAGCCTGTGTACATTCAAGATTGGCATGCAGAATAATATTCAATTTTTCTTTGAAATGAACGTACAAATCGGAACGCAATTCGAAAGGACGATTAAAAATCTGTACCTACTATTCACTGATAAAGGAAATCTACAAGAATTCTGCAGAGGTCTTTGGGGCTGATTTCTCCATATCAATGTTAGAATAATTATAAATTTTACATATGTTGCGTGGCTCTTTTCCAATTTTGCTTGCAGCAATCAAACCGAAATGGAAAAATCTCACAACCACATTTATACTGATATTGTTATCATTTTTTGACTACAATATACTAAATAAATAAACCCAATTAAGAAGATGAATCACCAGCCAGTATCCAGTATGCTAACAATGAAAACAGGAAACTTTTGAAGAATTATTAAAATATTGATCCGTGTGCGTTACGCATTATTGGATTTCGAAGAGGTAACAAATTAGTAAAATCATATGGGCTGTAAGTCTTATTAAGGTTAGTGTTGCTTATTAAATTTTCTTTTGTTGTTGCTTTTGTGTGTGTATTTTTCTAATAGGAGGGAATGTTAATATAAATATAAAATTGCAAACAAAACAAGTTGAGAATTCTAATATATTTTCCAAGATACATAACTTGTGTTTGTATTTCAAAAGTACCCTGTATAATACTTTCAATAAAACTTAAAGACCTTATTTTGACCTGTTTTCACAATATCTTTCTCTATTTTCGAACGCAAAAACATCAGCCCTACTAATCAAATCGTGTTTTGAGTAAATCGTTATAAATGTAGAAAGAAATGAAAAAGAACATCGGATACATAACCATCAGAAAGTAATTCTATCCACCCAATAAAATCAATGGGCAAAAGAATCTTGGAGACAAACAAGTTACTAAATCAATGTTGCCTGAATGGAATACACAATAAAGCCGACATAATTGGCGCGATTGAACGATGAGTGCAAGGTCGTATTACGTCACGATTCTCATAATCTATTACGGAAAACCGTATAATTTTTACAACTATCGATTGTGGAGTTCAAAGATCTGAAAAATGTCCAGACACGTAAACGCACGCTAGACGTATAAACAACCTTGATTTGGTAGGTTATGTTGAATACATATTAATTAATAACATAAAATTATTTAATTTTATAATGACTACAATTTTTTCATAAAATAAATTAAAAAATAAAATAGCAATGACACGGCAGTTGATGGCACTCTGTAAAAGCTAAAGTATGTCGGCACTTCAATTAGAAAGTTTTGTTCTACAACAAAAAGCTTTCTTTGAAAACACAAAATTGCATCATGTAATTCAAAAAATTTATAGAAGTTTAAGCATGCGGTGCCATTTTGAATATTGTAACGAATGATTCAATTTTATGTATTTTGCAGGCATAAAAAAAATATGAAGCGAGTTAAGTGCGCAGGAGAAATTAAATTTTCTTAAGGTGTAATTGAGTGCTTTCCCCTTTGAGTACTTAATCTAATCATGAAAAACATAATTAATATACTATTATAAGAGCTTTAACTAATTTTTTGTCGGTTTACCTTCATATGTATACCATCCTTTTTTTTTAAGACTTGCACTCCCAGATAATTTCTCATTAATTGATTCTATTAAAACAGAAAAACAGCGAAAAACAAATTGCTTCATATTTAACTTCAATTTAATTTTTCAAGCGACATTAGATGATAAGATAACTGTAATCAAATGGTTCTAAATAGCGATATGATAAAAAACATATCGTATTTTTTGTTTAAAATAAACACATTTCAACTGTTTTTTTTAATTAAAAACCTTTTCAATTTTATTATTTATTAATAAAATCTATACAACTTCCTTGAATCTTGTTATTATTGTTGTAAATAAAATAAACATAAATAAATTCATTTAAAACGCATATTTTTCAAGGATAGAATTAATTTCGATTGTCAATTGTTTTTTTGTAACCGTTAGTCAAACGCTTATCAATTCAATTTATGTATCTTTTTTTAATTGCAGTAAAAACAAAGGCTTGGCTGTTCTTACTGCAACATCTTTAATCTACTCAGAAATAAAAATTAATTAAATCGTTTGATAAAATAGTCTATGATTAATTATTATTACCACTAGAATTTTAGTTAACTTTATGTCCGTGTAATTTAACAGCTTGTTATCAATATTGTAAAATTCAAGCTATTCTTTCTTAATTTCATTTATGAATCGTATCAGAAAATGCCAAAATCTTCAAAGTTGGTATCTCCAATGCCAGAAATTGGATCCACAACTTATCATATTCTAATAGAAGGGCCAAATCTCTATCCTAGCGATTGATGAATGATGAATTCAAGATTGAAAAAGTTTGGACACAAAATTTGCTATTCACAACAAAGCCTAAACATTAAAGTATCTCAATATCAAACGTGTTTACAAAAATGTTAGTCTGAACATCAGAGTCGGAATAAAAAGTGCCCCGAAATAAAATTTTCAAACATGGTAAACCAAAATTTGACCGACTATACCGACATGGTTTTGATATGTCCAACGATGTTTCAATTACTCAATACATTTTTGGATGTACTTCTGTTCTGTGGCTATAACTATTGAAACGTTTTACCAAAAAATTAATAAAGTAATTCTAGATTTTGTTCCAAGGAAGGTGATCTATCAAAGTAGATATCCATCCTGGTTTACTATGGAGATTAAAAAGAAGATCCGAGAGAAGAAACACCTCCATAGGAAAATAACGCATAATTTGCAATGTGAAGACCTAAGGAAAAATCTTAGAAAAATATCTACGGCGTTAAAAGCATTAATCAATGATGCTTTTACAAATTTTGTAAATAAATCTGAAGAACAAATTGCATTTAAACCCCAAAATTTGCATAATTATCTAAAGGAACAGAAAGGTAACAGTAGAATACCACTCGAAATGAGCTACCATAATAATAAATTCTGTTCTAGTACGGAAATCGTAGAAGCATTTGCTACGTACTTTAAATCTGTGTACAAGCAAAGCCAGAATAAC
>VTPC01091010.1:50370-73227 GCA_011009095.1 Ignelater luminosus | reverse complement strand
AGCAAGAACTTATCTAATGTAGACTATAAACTGGATCTTTTTAACTTCAATTTGGTAGATGAAAAGATGTTGAAAAAGCAATTAGCACATTGAAATCTAAATCATCTGCAGGTCCTGATAACATACCATGTTTCATCATAAAAGGTTGTTCCGATATTCTCAAATATCCACCGATGAAGATTATTAACATGGCTATAGTGGACGGAGAATTCCCGAGCATGTGGAAGCTAACAAAAATAATACCCATACATAAGAATGGCGATATTTCCAGTATCTGTAATTATCGTCCTATTTCAGTAATATCAGTAATGGCGAAAATCTTTGAAAAAATACTGTTCAACCAAATGTACAGTCACATCGAAAATTCAATATCAATATACCAACATGGCTTTGTGAAGAAACGGAGCACAGTTACCAATCTAGCAATATTTTCAGAATATGTATTATCCAACATCTCAGGAGGAGGGCAAGTTCTTAGTGCATACACGGACATAAGTAAGGCATTTGATTCTGTCTCATTTGACATATTAATAATAAAGTTGCATGCATTTGGTCTTAGTTCAAACTCAATAAAACTTATACGGTCTTATTTGTGCAACAGAAACAATTATGTGTCACTAAACGCTACGTCATCCTCCATATACGTTCCAACTTCGGGAGTACCACAAGGCTCGTGTCTAGGACCACTTCTCTTCAATATGTTCATTAATGACATACCTAGTGCAGTGAGTAAATCGCAGTGTTTACTTTATGCTGATGATTTCAAAATATTCAGGGCTGTGAATAATGTAATGGACTGTGTAAGACTACAAAAAGACATCAGCAGTGTCGTAAGATGGTTTCAAGACAACGATCTCGAACTAAATATAAATAAATGCTGTATAGTAAACTACAGTACAGCAAAAACAAAAGTTCAATACAGCTTTTTGATCAGCAATGTACCAATTGTTCACAAAGATCAAATAAAGGATCTAGAAGTAATATTTACTAGTAAGTTCACATTTGAAACGCATATAAAAAAAATAGTTGCAAAAAGCTATAAGAATCTTTACTTTCTCATAAGAAATACTACCAATTTTACAAACAGTAAGCTTCTGTGCAATCTGTTCTACATTTATGTAAGGTCATCGCTTGAAAATGCAGTAATGATTTGGAGTCCAACCTCTTATACAGCCATAGACAAAATAGAAAGGGCTCAAAAAGTATTTGCAAGATGGCTTTACAAAAAAAAAACACCGGAATCTACCCAACATATCCTATTAAAATTTCTTATTTGAACCCATTGCAACAGATTGGGGAAAGCCATAACCGTAGTGTTATAACACTAGCAAAAAGAAGAGAGATAAATATGGGGTTTTTGTTTACAAATTATTAAATAATCAGATTGATGCTCCCCAGTTACTGGAGATTATTAGAATCAAGGTACCGAATATGCGACTAAGACACACCTACAGGAATCTTTTGTTCTCCGTACCAACTTGTACTACACCTTTTAATGTGGCTCTAATTACAGCAAATAAATTATTTGTGAATTATGATATTTATTCTGATACATGTAAAGCAATTATAAAAAAACTATATCTGTGATTTAATTATTATTTATATTCATAGTTTAGTATTATCCAAGTACATGTAAAGGGCTTAAGCCGTTTGTATTTTTGGAGTAAATAAACCTATGTTATTATTATTATAATCTCAACATGCAGGTATACAAAGTGTCTCAGAAAAAACTTGCACCGCATATATTGGACCACTTTAAGGGAAGATTTCTCGAGAACTTTTAAAATATGGCCAGATAATAATTTTTTAATACGAGATGATATCCTGGAAATAGACATCAGTAAGTGTACCTACCACGAGATTATTCTTATAACCTTTTCTAAATGTAAACAGTTTTTGAGATACTGGACGATCAATTTTGACTATTTCCCCGGTCTCTATGACGGTCTCAACAATCAATAAAAAGAATTATATATTATATTATAATTTCAGTAAAGTGTCTTGCTTTGGAGATACTGGAAACAAGACATTTCTGGAAATTCGATTTTACTCGAAGGATTTAAAGAAGCCATTCCCTGCCAATCTGAATGCAGATTGCAAAAGTTTTTTTATTTTATTTCCAAGGAAATGTGTTAAGATCTCCAACAAAGATTTGTGAGGCAGTATATGCGGTATATCAAAAACTATTCCTCTACAGAAATTTCTATAATTGAAAAGTGTCCGGTTTAAACAAGCTTAAGTGCCAAAATTGCATAATTGAGATGTTTAAGAAAAACGTTTCTATTTAAACAATCATAGTTTGTTGTCATGGCTTCATCTTGGACAAACTTGGCTCGTATAACGACAAAACACCTTCGCATTCATATTTGTCTCCTCGCGTCAAGTTTGGCCACCTCTGACATAAAGAGTACTACAAAGACTATCTTTTTGGCACTTAACGTGTATGAACCAGACGTTTTTCAATTATTTCTAAACAGAGAATTCAGCAACACACATACGTATTAACATAAATTTCCGGTACATCCTGTATACTTAGAAAAGGCGAAACAAAAACGATATTGATCATTTGATTATAAATATCTTTTCCTTTAGGGAGAGTGCTTCTTAGTGATCCACCAAGTTCTCACGGTTTCAATACTAAATACGAAGGTACATAGAAGGAGTTTACCATGCAAAAATTCTGTCGAAGAAATCCGTCCACGGCCAGTCAAAAACCTTGTTAATGAAACTCTACTTTTTATGATTTACTAGAAATAGCTCAAAATGAACAATAACCTTTAGAAATGCTAATAAAGCATTTTTGCGAAAACAAAAATATTGCTTTAGATTGATAAATTCAGCAGCACGCGCTCAGGATCATACAATGCTACTGGCGAGCAATTCACAGTTCTTTCAAACGCATTTTGATTTGAAATGAAAAAACTAGTAAAATTCAAGATTATCTAGACTTAATTCTAATGCAATAAGTTTTGGTAGAAATGAACCACGCAGTCCTTGCAGGTTTCGACCGTTTGGTGTAATTATGGCAAACCAAGCAGATAGTGGTACTGAGAAGGAACACGCGCTACCACTGTTCGTCTTTTTTGGCAGGTATCCTACATCTCTGGAAGGGTTTGTCGTATGGAAAAAGAACTTTGGTTATTGGTAATAGTAAAGAATAGCCTTCAAGTGACCTCGATTTTTTGTATGCTCGCTTCAAAAGATGGACGGCAAAGCCCAATTGCATTCTTGTATGTAGTTCGATAGAGGGCGAAGCCTCATTCTAGTCCACCAAAGAGGACCTGATGGAAGGCAAAGCACAATCCATGTTCGAATATAGCTGATCTAAATTAAAAGGTGAAGAAGCCCAACTCGTGTTGGAGTATAGCTGACTTACAAAATTAATCAAAGTCCGACCACTTTCAAAACTATACAATGCTCATTTAGTGGCTCTGAAAGTAACCAAACTAATGTCTGCTTCAAGAGAATTAAGGAACTTGAATTTGCACTTTTGCAGCATAAAGTTTCTTGATTGTCATAAAAAAATTCAACTTAAATGACTCAAATTACATCAATATTACTTATAAACAATAAAGAGTAAATGACTTCTGCAACAATATTACCCTCAAGTCAAGACATTTTTATTCAAATCTACATTTACACCACCAAGTCATATTTAAATGTAAATAGGCAACACGCATAACAAGCTTAGTGTGTTGTATACGCCTTAACAGAAATTTTAATGAAGTGAAAGTAATCAATATTTCAAAAGGTTAAATTGGCATTATTAAATATTTACATTTTTTTGCATTTTTATTTTTAATTACACATTAAAATGAAAAACAAAAAACTAATAGCAGTTTTCCATTTATGGACGGTCGTAATTTATTAATTTATTTAATTTTTTAATGTGCACCGTCTAAATTGACACTGCAATTAAATTTCGACTATTATTAGCTTCCTTCTTTTATTTTTAAAACAAGAATGTCACTGAAAGCTTTGTTATGTTTTAAGTATGTTAATAATTCTATAATTATCAAAACTGAGACATTCTATAAAGTAGAAATGACAAGAGATCTCCACGCAAAGATTAACTTACACAGCAAACTGTGTTAATGGAAATGTTTGAAGATTAATTTACATATCATTTAGGCTCTAGAGTGGTAGTTCTAAGATAAACTTTTAACGATTATGAACTTCATTAACTTTGCGCACTATTTCTATGTTACTGATGTTGATATTAATCTTTTTAAATTAATTATTTAAATTCAACAACGGAGGAAAAAGACTACGAAAATTATTTTTGACGAAATTGCTCAAGGTGCAGAGTTTTATTAACACTATAAGTGTCAAAAGATAAACGTTTTATCGATAGTCATAAACGAGGAATTAGAACAACTGGACTGTAAAGTAGGTAGCATAAACATTATTTATGGTGTTGCACATGCAACTATAAAGAGCATCAAACAATAGCACATAAGAACAGTCGAGAGCAGTTGATCAATAAATAAAGTAATTATTAAGCAGTAAATAATCTTCCCACTGAAATACTTTTTATTGTGACTAACTTTTACACTCAATTCGTTTTTTCCAAAAATAAATGGAATCATTTTAATTTCCCGTCTTGCTAAAAGTTTAAACAAATAATTCTTCACTCTGACCCCGATATGCCCTCGAACAAAAAAGCTTCGCTACAAAATGTACAAAACGAAACGAGCAAACAAAAAAGAAGTAAATAACGCAATTTTTCATCAAGTTTTCAACTTATATAATTCAGAATGTCGCAGACATCCCTCTAATAAAAAATTCGATCTAAATTCATTCAATTAAATTTTTTAACAGATGACCAGAAGCGAAACCGTACACTCCACGTGCACAAACTCAATTGTGCCAGGACGACGAAACGGGAGAAAATAAAACCCGTGCTGAACCGCCACCCGTTAGGGGATGCTAACCCTGACCTTAAAACCCCTTTGGGGGTGGAGTGTTGGGGTGTTGAACCCCGTTTTACAAATCGCAATGTAAATTCAAGTTCACAGACTTATAGTCTGTTCAAGTAGAACATACGTCAGGTTTATTTTCGTGCTGATCCATTTCAACAGAGTAAAATCGACACCGTTTGAAACAGCTGCTCAATTGATGATTGTAATATTACAGTTAGTAGCTTTACTTATTGTATTAACTCCTTTATGAACCTATGGAAGTTATTACTAGTGTTATTGCAAACGAGGCAAATCTAGAGTTTAATTAATTGGAATATCAAATCAGTTCATTCAATCAAAGTGAAAGCAAAATTGTTGACGAGAGTTATAACGAAGTTTCACGTACTTCCACACACAACCTTGTTAAACTCATACCAGCGAATTATAATTATACACTGCTAATGAATCAAAACTAACGTAATCTATGACTTACAGTAGTGATCTATAAACTTTTGTTTTGCGTTTCTTAAGAATAAATTACGTGTAAAACATGTAAATTCAAAACGAATTTCATGCACCCGGCATTCAAAACACAGAAAAAAATGTTGATTAGCCATTTTGGCAAAATCCCTTTATTAACACTGCAGTTTTTCCAATTCTTTCCGTACATTTTTTTCAGAGACTCTTAGGTAGTTTAAATTTAAATTAGTCAAGTCATTAGCCAAAAGTATTTTTCTATTGAATTTGCTACAAAACTTAATCACATCCTCAACTTGCTTCAAACATTTCAAACACGAACTCAAAAGTACTCTTAATAAAAGTTTCTTGGAAAACTGTTACAGGTGATAATATTCCAAGCAGAATAGGCCATGGATTTAAGAGTGTAGATGTTGGAAAAGAAAGTCTTGAACAAACTAGGTCAGACGGTTAAAAAACAGCAGGTATCACTTGGAGCAGTATACATCTCTTCAAAAGTTAGTAGAACTAGTACGTCAAAACATACAATACGACAGTTCTCGCTTTTGGAAAATATTGGCCAAAACAAACCAAATTGATACATGGATACGGTAGATAAAACATTCATGTACAACGATTATTATAGCTTTAAACTGATATGGGTACGTCTGTTTTATCTTTAATGATAGTAGAATAAAAAGTTTTGCATGATTCAGGAAAAATGTGATTCTACCACAGTATGAACAAGAGATTGTGTTTTGCAAATTTACAAAATTTTCAGTTACTAATAATAGGTACATTTTCTTTTATTTTTAGTACTATCGAATGACAAGAAAGTGGCGAGATAACCAAATAAAGTTCTTTTTGCTACTATTTCCTTCCTTTCATCAAAAATACGTCTTGATACTCATCACCAAGCATTTTCCATTTTATTAATTCTGGTAAAAGCAACGACCAGTAAAGAAGGTGGAGAGTTATAGCGTTTGCGGGCTGAAGATACGTTTACTATTCTCAAAACCTTGAGGAGCTTACTAGACTTTATTCATTTTTTATCTCTTAACATTGAAAAATTTATTTTAGACTACACTCAGCTGTGCTCTACGGTATCTCATCGAAAATGGTGAGATTTTTCGCAACTATACATAATACGCAATATACATTCTGAACGTGTCCTTACTTAAGTTTGGCTTTACAGCAGAGTTTCCAAATCAACCAGTAGATATTATTGCCTAATAGTGTACTTAGAGAAGCTCTTTAGCTAATCAGTCAAACTCTATCAAAATGTTCTTGAGCGTACATCACAGAAGCCACAAAATGTGCTTGTGCTCGTTATCATATACGTTCAGAATCATAGTAAAGCAAAAGTTAAAGTATTCAAGTGACTGTGAGATCTTCGATGAGAACCGATCTTTTCTGCCGACAACTTTCAAAATAGTCTCAAAGATATAAACGGTAAGCAACAAACTCGCAAGGTTTTTTAAGCACAAATTCTTCGAAGGATCACTGGAAATCTCATCGATTAACGCTTGGGTCTGTTTAGTTTACAGACACAGAACAAGCTTTTTATGTACTTGCTTTTTGTTTTCAAAAATGTTATCAAATAAATCCTTTTTATTTGTCTTGCCTTTTTTTAAATTTTGGATCAAGATCAAAAATGTTCTCATTTACATTGAATGAAATTATAAATTAACATAGATTAGAAAAATATTAGAATTTGACTCTGTATGATGTTTAACAATTATCACTGACGTAGATTTTTCTTCGGGAGCAAGCTTGCGTTAGTTATATTTTCTTCTTCCTGATAAGACGATCTCAAAGAAAGAACTTAATAAGTTTATTCTATTTCACCTTGATGAAAACCACTTTAAAGGTTTTCTGACTTTGATTAGAAGACAAAATCTTGAAATTTTTGAAGAACTATAGTGCCAAGCACCATTTATACTACTGATTTGCGACTCGACCTCCGCAGTACTACAAAAAAATTGACTTAATGTATTTCCACTGCCAAAGTTAATTAAATGAATTATGTCACTATTGTAACCCCTACCTTTCAAGTTCCTTGAAATTTTCTTTATACGCTATATTCTGAAAAGTACAAAGATTGACATCTCATAACTGCAGAGATTTTCTTGTTTTTTTAAATCCATTCACTTGTAATTAAACGAGACTATAGTATTTCATTTAAAACAATTGTAAAACAATGCTGGTTTCATTAAGTGCCTACATTGAACCTGTTAATCTATGTTAAGATATATCGCATTACACTAATTAATTGGAGACAAAACAATAAAATGTTGTGACGAACCCTGTATATATTTTAATTAAATCTAGGTGGTGGTATTGAATGTTGTGAAACGTCAATTGAATAGATAATTACGTCAGTTATTGAAAGGCACACAGCGATAATTCAAGCTAAATTTATGTCAATTGAAATGCCCAAACGTGCTTAATTATTTGTGAAAATTAAAAACAAAAACCCTTTACTAAATTTATCAAATTAATATCAATTTCTTTTCCCTAATTAATATTTTATTAAAAAAATAATTTCGTGATGTGATCCCACAGCCTTAACTAATTAACTATAATCACTATTTAAGGCTGTGGGCACTCTTTAATGTTTTTTAATCTTAGAAAAATAATTTTTATGTTCATTTATATATTTTTTAGATTTTTAAAATGTCAACTCACAATGTATATTTTGATAGAAACATGAGAATTGAGAATTTGTATTGAAATTTTCTTACTATATAACTTGTGATAAGAAAATGAGACAGAAATTAAGTTAAAATTACAGTTACTGCTAACGATGTTGATATAACGTCAGGGAAACGTCGAGTATTTTCCTTTGAAACTAAAGTGTTTATCCTCGTTGTCAATAATGGAAAGCATTAAGGCATTTCCAAGGTAATATAACCGAGCTCAATTCAGAATGAACTACATTTTTCCTTCTGATCATTATAATTGCCATTCGTTGTTTGTTTAAGAAGATCAATAATAATGGAAATGTATCTTACAAACCTCTGCGTCCATTATTAAATTACTTTCAGTAGGAAAACTGCACAGAACATTTTGATCATTCTTCGATGAAACGCGTTAATATCCATCAAAAGAAAATAAACGATGCTTAACCGTGTTTGAAAATAGGAAACACACACATAAAATGCTTTAGAGCTAGTTTAATCAAACGTTGGAAGCGAGAACATACTTTTACCGGATGTGAAGCCCGTCAGCGCTCTTCAATCGGACAACAGCCCGGCAGGTGGTTTGTGTAAGGGGTCATTTAACCTAAGAAAAGACCACAAGAGTTATACCTATTACATTTAAAGAAGTCATTATTTTAAAAATGACGCCTCAAGGAAGCAACGAAATTGGAAATTTAGTCTCTATAAACATAAAAGGCGATTTCTGTCGTTTGAAGAACGAAAATCAGGAGAAAATAAACAGATATCCATAAATGCCGTAGGGTAAATAAACAAACGAAAACTGCCCAGACAAAACGATGTGAACTAAATCAAATGGACGGAATGATGTATTTCACAAACATCTGTAAATCCTTATTTCTTTTTATAAAAACCAACAGTTTAGGGAAATACTTTACAAGACAATTGGAATTGCTCAGGCCACCAACTCTCGAGAAAGTCAAAACCCAAAAGGTACACATAAAACTTCCCGTCTTTTAAATTGGAATAAACCCACAGAAAGAACAAAAATCTTCAATTTTAAATAACGATTAAATTAATATAGAATTTTCTTGCATATCTGAAGAATCCAACAGAAATAAGCTTCTTACACGTAATGCTAATAATTCCGGACATAAAATTGGTATTATTTATTATCCCTCTTTAATTATACTAGTAACTACTTAAATTCAGTATTAATTTATATTAAGATTACCTCTTAATGACTGTCCTTTGTTAATTTAATTGGTTTCGTCGTTTCTGCCTTTTTATTAAGCGCCACAATTTAATAGACCTTAATTGGAGTCTTCGATAATCACGGAAGAAAAAAACAGAAGCAACAGCAACAAGCCAATTTGTAACAAATCGTTTGAAAATAAAAATCTAAAACGATTCGAGATTCAATTTACTGCATTTTTCAAATAAAAAGAGACTTTTGTTTTAAATCATAACAAAAGTAATTAATGGAAACTTTTATTTTTTGTTTTTTAATAAAATGCAGTTTCAAATAGAGAAAGCTATCTTTCGATTCCATTATTTACAATACATAGCAAACTCGTCAATTATTAATTAATAACAAATGACAATAATAATAAATCATCAATTAATATTTACAGGTAAGGTTAATAGGTTAATTGATAGAATATTTTTTCTACAGTTTAAAGTCAATAACTTCATTCATGAAAAAAAAACAATCGCATGAAAGAAAATCACGCGATCAAATATATTTCTTATAATAACTCATTTTGTATTTAAAATTCAGTTATTTCCAGAAATATTAGTGGATATGAATATAAATAACATAAACACGCAAAAATTTGATTTAAGGGGATATACATTTCTAAATACAAATTAAATATTTAACATTAAAACTTCCTTAATGTCGTTTTAATGAATTTAATTATGATTAATCTAATCTAACATGGGTAATAAATATAATACCGTAAATAAAAGCGTTGAATCCGTGTTAATTATATAATGAGTAATTTGGAGACATCAACGACGAGATTTTATTCGATATGAAGTTCAAGTTGAACAGACTACTACAGTGCATTTTTTTTATAGAATTCAGAGTAGGCTGTGGTTTAACTTCATTTTTACAGTGTACAAAAATATGCAATATGATAAACTGTTAACTTTTTTTAGTGAGAACAGCATCAATGTCATGTACACTGTCATACATAGAAATTGTAAATTATGGCCAACTCTGAATTCTATTATAAACAAATGCACCGCATGTATTGGAGACGGAAACCTGAACTTTGCACATTTTTGTTATAAAATCGTAATAAAATGTGGTAATAAAGCAAATACAAAAGTAAAAATTAAACTATAAGGGCGCTTTCATAATTTAATCATAAATCATAATCATAACAATTCACAATCTTTTACAAATTGCTATATCACTGACAAGCGCATGTTAATAAATGAATGTTCTTGGACAAATACAGCCAGCATGAGACTGTCATAATAATTTCTACTAATTTTATTGCCTAATAATGCGTGTCAGTAACTTGATCAGTTTCTCTCGATCTCATAATGTATTACTTTTTATTAGTTCTGAACTCTAGTTTTAAACACATAAAGGGAAAACTGATTTCATAATTCTTGTTAACCAAATAAATAAATTCAAAAGAACGTAAATTCCAAGGTTTTAACACTTCTTATAAGAAAAGACAGTACATTTGAAAAATAATATTTTAACCGAGTTCATTACTCACAATCAGTATTTCTTTGTTTGTAATATATAAATATCAAACATAACCTTAATCGCGAAATTAAATTATTCTAGTGTTATGATTATTTTTAAAATTCAATAGTCTTTAGGCAGCGTAAAACCTTTGTGTTGACAACTATAACTGTTCAAAGTAGAATTATATTTTTTCTCTCTAACTTTTTGGGTTAATAAAAATTATAAAATCTGCTTTCCTTCAAATGTTAAATATGTTTAAACTAGAGTGCAGAACTAATAAAGAGTAAGGAATTATGAGAGGTCAAAAAAGGGTCAATGGTGTTGACACGTATTGCGTTTGGAAGAAGTAATAAATTAGTAAAAATTATTTGAAGGCGTTAAAACGAAAACAGCCTGTAAGTGCTGTAAATGTTATTTTGAGATAATGAAGTTGAAGTTTGGGTTTCATATATCACTTTGATATTTTAGCACTAAATCAAAGCCTTCTACAGTACTGCAAACTGCACTTATATTTCAACAAAAGTTGTCACTTTAGGTGGTTTTGATTCCAACCCCTTCGTCATTTATTATGGCAGTCACGTGATGACTGCATTGTGCATTATGAATGAAAATTATTAAACTGCCCTTTTTGTTTACTTTTGTGTTTATTATTCACATTCCTAATACTAGGTTATGATGCTATCATACTTGTAAATTGGCAATTTTTACAAGAATTTTGTTGGTGGTATTCACATGATTTTGAACACTGCATCAATGTACAATATTATAAGTCTGTCATCGAAAATCTTCCTAAAAGAATAATCGTGAAAAGGCTAATGTTCAACTCAATTATAAATACAAAATGGACTAAATCTGATATGATTCTAGGATATTGCAAGCTTTCTTAAACCAAACTGAATGATTAATCCAATCTTAACGTAACGTTCCCTTTATGATATTTTTTAAGTCATTATTGTTGGCACTGCTTGCATTCTTGCATCCTAAACACTTATCTTCGACTGTCCATCCTGGATAATAATATAGTGTACACACTTTAACTTCCTCCAGAATTGACTTCTTACTTCATCGTTTCTTCCACTCTCCCTCTATTATCCCGTCTTAATTTGCTTGTGATGCGCTTTCTTCTTTTCTCTTGGTTACCCTCCAAATTCCATTTGGGCATTTATATTTTTCAGTGAAGATGCTGTTGTCGTTGATTATGATCCTTAGACAATATTGATAATTGAAGCGCTGCTTCCAATTAATAAATAAAATAATTCCGAGCTACCTTTTACTAGGAAAACAGACAGTTCAATCCAGAAAAATTTCAATAGATGACAAGTTTTTATATTTTTTATAAGATTATTGTTTTCTTCGTTTAATAGTAACATCGGCAATACGTATAAGTACACACACTATCAATGTGTGGTCACATATTCTTCGTAGTTCGTAAAACATCAAGTAAAAAAGTTAATTCTTGACATGACAATCTTCTGATCATCTACCATATTTGCCCAATTCACCAATTGAAATAATCCATATGGTAATGCGGACAAAATTAACAAACAATTATTTAATATTACTATGCAGAATCCCTAGTGAAAGATGAAATATTATAGATAGTGGTTACGGTAGTGTAGCGATTCTTAGACCGTGGTCAGAAGTCAGCAAGAAAATTTCCAAAAGTCAAGTTCCTCTTCATTTGTATCAGTCACGCAAAAGAATTCAACTTTGGAATTGTTATGGACACTCAACAACCAGAGAAGAAATTCTTTGTCTTTGTCAAAATAATTAGAGATCCAAAAACAATCTTGAATGGATCAAAACCATTCAATATCAGTCGTTTGTTATTTGTTGGTTTTGTTATATAACTCAATGCAGTAGGATTATGTCCAACGATTGGAGTTTTCTCATATAATTCTGATTTTCTAGGGCACGTTTGTATGATGACAAAAGGAGATCTTCCAAGCTTATAGAATCTGCTTCTATGTATGCATCTAATGAAAATGCTGCCGAATGGACAGAACATTGATTGGTTATAACTTTAGATGTGCAATAAAAGAGTAAAACTGTTTTGTGATATTCATAGTCTACTGTATTCGAGTGTTAAAAGACAGTTGTTCTTCAAATGGAGGGAAAAAAAGATTTTAATGTTTTACTGACTGTTTGCAATTAGCGAAAGAGATTTTCGAGACGCTATGTTTTCAATGTGTAAATATTCCAGTTTACTTAGAAAATTTATTTGGCGTCGATGACATCATCAGAATCTGAATACAGGGTACTTCTGAGATGAACGGGAGTATTGCTAAAAACGGCAGATTCCCGAGTCAAAATTAAGCCTTCTGTCCCGAAGTGCACAGTTTTGAAGTTAGATGGTGCCAAAGCTTCATTTCAAGATATCTTTTTTTTTTATTGTTATTACCGTCAGGCAAATTTCTGCATTGATTATTGCCTTCAAGAGCTCTTGGCAGAAATTGCTAATAAATTGTTTTTTCAATATCTTGAAAAATACGTGCAACATTCAGATAGGATCTTCTGCATAGTTTTACAATAAAAATTAATTTAGGTACTCTCACCACCAGTACAGTGGCATTTATAGAAATGATCAGGCTTACTTTCGACTTAAGTATTAATATGTACGCTCATTTGCGAGACACCCTGTATAAAGTATACATACTTTATGTTAATAACTTAATATATAATTTTGAACAAGTTAATACATATATAGCAACAGTTTCGATCAGGGACGGGATTTCAACATCCGTCCTTTGGTTAACTACATCGATGCACTAACCAAATGAACAACTGCAATAACAACGTTTTTGTAGCTCAGTTGATTAGAGCGTCGGTCTATGTAGCTGACGAAAAGTATTGGAAATCAAAATACATTTTTTTTTGTAAAACTTTAAATGTATTCAGTTTTCATAATATCAAATCTTGTAACCAATAGTTATTAGGCTGCTCTTAGGACATCTGTACCATATTATGTAAATTTACCCATCTAATCTGATATACGGCGTGCATTGCTTAATTATTTTGTTATCTAATGGCACGGTTTCAAATAGTTAAGATAGTATTTTAATCTTATAATAAAAGTAAAACAAAATGCATCAGTTAAATGATAATTCTTAAAATATTAAAATTTTTCATAATTACAAAATTTCTTTGGATATGTTTTCTAATTTTATCTAAAAGTCAACAGATCATACTAAAATAATATTTGTAGAAACTTTTAACGTTAATTGTATATTATATATCTTTTTATATAAAACATTAGAGTTTCATTTAGTTTCTAATGAAATTACACATTTTAAAATTTAATTTAAAATTAAATTTTAATTAAACCCGCCATTATTATGAAATAATACGCTTGTAAAAGTTAGAATAATAACAAATTCGTATTACTATAATACAATTACAATTCTTCTCTACTATAAACAATTAAAACAAGAATACAATCAATATCAGTCGTAAATATAGAATGACGAACTGTAACTGATATATGTACATACATTACATATGTATAATTACTGCGCAGTTTCATAGATAAATCCTTACATTAATATAAATGTAAATAATTTTAAATCGCAACTTGAGTAAAATTTCAATTTAACCGGAATGTTAAAGTACTCTTCTCTATTTTGTTTTTAACAACGTTCAATTATTCTAAAAAGTTTGAAACTTCAGATAAAGAATGAGTTAATCCTGTTCAGAAAACAATTCGCATTTCAATATATTAAAACTCCCAAAAAATTGAGAGTTTAAAATTATACAGAAACAAAAGAATTTTAATGTTAGTGAAAGAATTACTAATTAAGAATTCCAAAATATACCCCCGAATAAAAAGTAAAAAGTAAAAACCACGCGGTTAAAAACAACAGTAAAACCTTGCAAAATAATTCAATTTCAAATTCGGGAGCATTTTAAACTTTCATAATATTTTGTTACTTTTCAAGAATGGTTGAATAAACAGTGTCAGATTCCTCATTAAATATTTGTAATGTTAAATACAAACACCAGAAGAATAACAATGTTTTAACTCAGAAAATTCCGACGAAATTAAATTAATCATTAATTCTTCTAAAAAGGAAAATACGGTTTATGGTAAAAACCAAGTGCTTGGAAAAGTCTTTATCGTTTAATTCGATTAAAAACACTTAACTGCTCATGCATGTAAATTCGTGAAAAATGCTAGAGGTGATTTTCGTCAAATGATTTTAATTACCGTGCATGTTTTTGACGTTAAAACAAAAATATTTTTTGCGTAAATTTTCAGGTAATTAAGTAAATAATTTCGAGGCAAACTAAGATTTGCTTCGGGGCAATCGTAATATTTCCAAAAATAGAATTATTATTAAAATTCCTTTTCTTCAAGAAATACATCAACTGCCAGAAAGAATCGTTTTAGTAATTTCTGAACCTCGGATTTCAATTTAATTTTTCTTTATTAATTATTAATTCAGAAATTTTCAACAAACACGAAATGAAGATGCTGGAAAGTCAATTACTAAAGAATGAAAAAAGTGAGTTATTAAAATGTAAACAATTAAATGTAGGTATGTTCACGAAAAGAAAGACAAGGGAAGGTCGAGATAGCGTGGGGGAAATCCTTGGAGTAATTTTAAAAAATAATCGCATTCAAAGGGAAGTAGTTCCAGATAATAAAGGTATAGTCGAGAGTATAGTACGTTAAAATAACAAGAGTTGGTATAAGAGTGCAAAGGAGCAAGTGCAGCGCAGTGCTCCGTAACATACGATGTTGCCAGATTCTGCCTCGCCAATCAATACCAAGCCGCACTCGACCGGCCTTATGTCACCTAGTGGCAACATAGGAATATCCCCTCTGAATTTGGCTAGCAGTATGCAATATTATATTGGATATATAGCCAGGATATCGAGACAAAATAACAACAATCCTGTTGGCCGTTTATCAAATTGATAAACAGAGCGCTTCCCATCCATCCCGTTAAAATCACGTTAACCAACGACGAGGGATACGTTCGC
Organism: Ignelater luminosus; assembly: GCA_011009095.1. NCBI lineage: Eukaryota > Metazoa > Arthropoda > Insecta > Coleoptera > Elateridae > Ignelater > Ignelater luminosus. The sequence continues at coordinate 57,517 of VTPC01091010.1, read as the reverse complement.
ATGAAAACATTTAACAGAAAGGCTCGTCTTTTAACTTTTAATGCCCTCATCAGAAATAGATCAAACGAAATAGGAATACCCGTAATCAATCAAAGTCATGAGTAATGGATCAAAAACACGTAACTGAAATGGTTTTGCATAGACAAATCGTTTCAAGATTGAGTAGCTAAAGTAGTAATGTAGCCAGCTCGTAAAACATTAAATGACATATACAGGAGCCGTTACGAAACACTAAAAACGGTCGGGTTTCTTACAAAACGAATGGCGCACAATGAAAACGGCGAAGAGATTATTTCATTTTTTATTCATTCATGCGAAATGAATCATCGATACTTCAAAATTTATTGAATTAATTTGATTTAAATTAGTATTTAAAAATAGAAATACTACTTAAAAATAGGAAAAGATAATGAAACACGCGGTCTGTTGTAAAGATAATCTAAACAAAGCTACTGGAATTTTTAACGTATTATTAATGACAACTACTTACGTTTTTATTGCAGGTGAAAATTATGACTCATTCAAGTTTTGTTTACATTGACATATAAACATAAACAAATATTTTATTAATGATTTCTGATTTTTAAAGTTTTATTGAACTCGAGTTCATAAAATGTTAAGCCTAACAAGACAAAAATATGCTAGCTTATTTTAATACGAAGGTAAACGTAATAAAAACTGAAATATTCTCAAACATAACAGGCAAAAAATATCTAAAAGCTTTTTGGTCTTAACATAAAGTTTGCATTATTTTATTATGGATATAAAAATTATTTTAGTAGAAAAACCATTTTATCTTGATGATATTTCCCCTTTTTCCATTCTCAAAACTAGTGATGCACAAAAACGGAAAATATCTTACTTTTCGTATTTTTTATTGCGCATCAAAAATCTAAACGAATTTACTTAATAAAATTCTCAATTTGCAAAATCCAAAAACCAACAAATAGCATTGTTTTTAGTCTCTTGACCCTTTTATTTAATGTGTACAATTCAAGATCTTGATCGATACCATCGACTATAATCAAGTTACAAAAAAAATTGATATCGTTCTGACTAGATCAAAATATTAGTTTCTTTGTAAAATCCATCCGTTTGGTCGGGACCCCTTAAAGTTAATCTTGGATTTTTTATAGTCAGTCCTAATATTATTTATTAACCATCCTAAAAGTTGAAACCGCAAAACTTTTTTAACTGCGTCTCATTTTCCTTTCGGAAAACGGACGGTTTCCTTGTAAATATTGTATAGGTGTTAGAATGCTCCTATTTTTTATGATCGGACCTTTTCTGTCGAGATCGATGAGAATTCTTCCCTTTTTGGTGACCAATTAACATTTTGGGTTAAAAATAGAAATATCCTCTATTATGAATCAATCAAACCCGAAGAGATTCAGTAACTTAATGAATACAAAATAAAAAGGAAACATACGTGAAGCAACGGTTTCGGTCAATCTGAACTGATGAAATTCCATACAATCAAGAAAAGTTCCGTCACTTGTTTTGTAGGTTCATGAATGCATTTATGTGACACTCCAACATAGAAGACGTTTCCTTTAATCTCCCACCGTCAATCTGGAAGCGACGCTTTCCCCAGATTTATGGAATTATTGAGTTTCGTTGACGCATTTGAAAGAAACTGACGTTAGGAAATGCAAGAAAACGAAGACAGAATCACAGAAATTCATCTTATTCCAAGATTGACATTTCTTTACGTTTATATAATTGTTTTTCAGACCTTAATAAGTAACCTGGAATAAATGCCTTTCAGATTCTTGGTAGTACATATCAAAGCTAAAGTTGTGGTAATAATAACGTAGAACTGTAATAAAGTATTATTAAATTCCTTGCTTGTAGGAAATAAAAATAGTACTTGTAACCTCTTCTTTTATTAGACGTTAATAAAGATTTATACTGAAAACAATCAAAATTAAAAACTGTGATTTTTAAATACTTCGGTGTGTCATTTACTTCCTAATCATTTCTAAATTTGAGTACCGGCCTTTTGCCAGTTGCTCTCGGCACGCCAACCCGTGTCAAATGAAAATGGTCGACAGGATTAATAATACGGCGAGTTCGCCAACGCAAATCTGCCAGTTTGTGTAAATCTTTTGGAAAGGCAGAAAAGCTGTTTTACTCTTGTAACATTTTTTAGCCAAAGGTTTTAAATTTTAATCATATAACCCACTTTTTTGTTTGCTTTCAGTACGACGTTCATGTTTCTGACTTGATAAGAAAAAAAACAACGCCGTTTACTTGAAACAAAACAAAGTTTTCAACGCGTGAAAGAAACATTCAACTGTTTTAAACAATTCAACTTTATTAGTGTGTTAGTTCATTTATTAACATAATTTTCAAAAAAGTAAAAAACTCATATAATCAAATTTTTATTTTAATAAATCTAATATTTTACTGGAAAAAATTTGAAATAAACGTTACAAAAGTTATATTTTCATTCTCTAAATTTTGTATATGCTTATTCGCGATGAATACTGCAATGCATTCAAAATTAAATTGGTAGGGGCCTTTATATCACTGTACGTCAGGACCCTCTAAAGAGGATGAAACGGGCTTGAATGTTCTCATCACCGGCAGAAGTGGAAATGCATACAGGCATTGTATATTAGGGGTTCGGGGAAATGTCTGTATGTGCGTTGGTAATTTGATAAGTTCTGGTTGTTTTGTATGAATACTTTTAAAAACAAACTTGGCAGTGACAATGTTACTTTTGTGAATAAAAAGTCACGGTTATACGAGGTATAATAGAAAATATGCGAACTAAAAAGAGAATGTTACTTATTGCTTAATTTCAAGTTTACAGAAATATTAAAGAAAAACAATGCAATAATACTAGAAACAACAAAATCGCCATTTGACCTATTTTCAAGAACATACTTTGGCTTGCTGGTTAACATTTAACTGGAATTAATTACCAAACGTAATTCTTTTACCTTTAAGACGCCATTGAAATATTAATTTTGTTTCAATTAAATTTGTTCTTAAAAATTTCATAAAACATCGACACACAAAAAATACATTTCTTCTTTTTTTGTTAAGTGTCGGTTTAAATGCGGACTTCTAAAGATAAACTGGGCACAAAAGATATTTCAAGATTTATAATAGGTACCCACTAAACACCATAAAGTGATATTCGAAAAGTTAAAATTAAAACTGCAGTTTGCAACAGTTCCCTGCCCCCAAATAAGAATTTCTCAAAAGTTGTCGGCTGTCTGTAATAAACACGAAATGCCGAAGAAGAATACAATAAACATACAAATTCTGACAAACCTCAATAAACTAGGCATAATAGAAATTTTCAGAACGAAATTCAACACGGTAGTAAAAATTCAAATTACTTCAAATTAAACATCTAATTTCAGTTTATTTTTGTGAACCATAGTAGGGCTTCAGGTACCTAAGGTCGTCAAGGGTTTTTGCCTCACACTATTCACGTTGTTGATTTATTTTATTAATGAATTCCAACGGATTAACGGAAGTGTCAACCAATGATTTACAAAAAGAATACCGACAGATATTGTCCTTCCATTTTTGAAATTTGGCATTTTTGCTATTCATTCTACAATCCATCTACTTTTCGGATTAGAACTGTTTCCTTTGAAAGATATTTACGATGGAAATAATAACTACTTATGTACTTTATAAATTTATTTTTAATATTCAACTCCTCATTTCCATCTTAAAATGCAATGGAAAAAGAACCGTAACTACTACGCAATGACCATAGATGCGTCCTATATTGTTATGTTTCAATTATATAAATTTATTGTTATTTTATTATAATTTACAGTGATAATCGAAACCCACACGAATCACTTCAAGTTTGTTTTCATTGGTAAGTAGAGTAATCAAAATCAAAGCTATAGCTAAATAGTATAATATATACTTATTTAAGGGTGGTCATACAATAATGAACATACGTATATCTACTTACATGTCATAGTAAATTAAATTTGACATTTTCAACTGACAGATATGATTATTATTCAAATCAAAACTCGGCATGCCGTGCCTGTCGATTTTGCTTTACATGGCCCTTCTTAAGGAGAAAATTATTGAAAAACTCGATACAAATACAATACAAATTGTTAAATTTCATTTATAGGAACAAATCTAAAATCATTTCATACACAATTCTTGCAAACCTGAAATCACCAATTCCGGGTGGTTAAGTGAACCTTAATGGTGTCGAAGCAACAATTAAAGATGTAATGAGCTTTGAATTTCCACGAGATATTTACATGCAATGTAGTAGTTGTGTTCAGAAAAATATAACGTAATTATCAGAACTGTTTAGACAGTCGCTTATATTGTATCTGATAAGTTTTTCCTATTTGGTAAGAAATCTTTTGACCACCTAGTACAATTGCAATCACTGAAAATGAAACTTTACAGATAAACTGCTGAATGTCAGTGCTGGGATTCTACTTAAGTGAATTGCTCATAGTTGGAGCGTACCTATTATCCAACAGGTTCTCCATATTTTAATTACATATGCACATCATAACATAGGCACCAAATTGTTATCAGCCTAAGGCGCAAAACTGTGTTAATCCGTCCCTGGTTACTGCAAAATATTTATATGGAAGAAACATAAGAATTAAAACCTTACAGTATAAAAAATCAAATAAATAAAATAACAAAAAGTATACTAATAATGTTGGCAGTTGTCCAAACTGAAAGTTGAAATACTAGATAATCTGTCAAAAATTGGATGATTCTTACTCGCCAGTATTACGTCAATTTACAATTAATCTTGTTTCCTTCTAGTTTGCAAACTGATTGATACTTCCATCATCTCAAAAATAGCCTGTATATTGTTATAGTTCTCAAACTCACTTTCGAACGGGTTTAAAAATATATTTTGGAATTTTGCACAAAAACTAAAAGTTAAGCTACTTCAAATTCCAAATTCCCAATTAAGTGTTGATACTACAGTCTTTATTTGTAGAACGCCAGACGAACAATATACAAACAAAACAAAAATTCCATTCTATCTTCGAGACATTTTCAGCGATACACAGAAACGAAATTACAGCAATGTAAAGAACAATCTACCTTTCTGTCTATTGCCATCACATTTTGGTTCTCATTCATGTCATAATAGTTCCCAGTTATAGAGTGCAATGAAGAAAAATGTTTTCACTATTTAGATTCGTGACTCAACATTTCTTAAAATGAAATCGATTTTTTTTAAATTTGTATGATTCTGAAACAATTCGTCTTTGTTTAACACATATGCAGATCCTTACAGTGATAATTCAGTCTTCTTTTCCAAATAATGCCTTCACTGTCGTTTGGTCACACCAAAGAAATCTCTTGGTCAAAAGCTTGGGCAAGAATTATCTGTCCAAATACTGTATGATTAACAAATTTGTAGATCCTTGCAGTAATAATTCAGTCTTCTTTTTCTTCGTTGACGCGTGGTCATACCAAAGAAATTTCTTGGTCAAAAGTTTGTGCAAAAGTTATTTGTTTAAACATACCCTCATAGTTTAGTTAAAAATTAAATCGACGTTTTTAAATTTGCGTGGTTCTGAAAGGATTCGTCTTTGTTTAATAAATTTGTAGATCCTTGCAATAATAATTCAGTCTTCTTCTTCTTCATTAACGCTTGGTCACACCAAATAAATTTCTTGATCAAGATTTTGTGCAAAAATTATTTGTCCAAACACTTTCTCATAGTTTGGTTAAAAATGAAATCGATTCATTTGAGTTTGAATGGTTCCAGAGCTTCCATGCGTTCACTTTTTCTCACTTCAGTCACTTTTGTCAAGATTTGTTCATTTAATTCACTTTTTCTAAAAATTGGGAGTTAACTCTAGTTATTCCGCACATTTCTGTTATTTATTGTTTAGATTAAATTTTTTACATTACTGTGCGCACGATAAATTCTACCGTGCCTCTTCGTTGGTTAGACTTTGGAAGTCAAGCGTCAAGCTAAAAAATAGCCAAGATTATAATTATGCAAAACAAACTACTTTTCTCCATGTTACTAGGCAAGTTATCATTGACTTGGTTTACCTCAATGCTTAGTCAGATGTCTAACCTTTAACATGCTTCGTCACATTGCATTGTGTGCAAATCTTCCCGGTAAGACAGATTTCTGGCTTTCTGTATTTTCTGTATTGTATGGCAAAAAGACAAGTTGATGTGAATTATCTTGTAATTCATTATGTTACAAAATTGCACTATGCAAGGCGAGTGGTTGAGTAGAAAAGATGCAGCAGGCCATCAAATTTCGAAATAGCGAACGCAAACTGTGTTGTTTACCACGTACGAGAATTTTCTGTAAATTGACATTGGTATACAACTTTCGATACTAGTTTATAGATTTACACAAGTCCAGTGGGCAAACGGCATACAACCCATTCCGAAATTAGTCCACAGATGGATGTTCACTAGACATATAGCGATGACATCGTGGATTGGACGCGAAATTAGTTTATAGGTGGACGTCCAGTAGGCAACCGATAATGGCTATGGACCTAAAATGGACGTGTGCTGTCTAGTTACCCACGGAAGCACTGGGGCCTTACTTCAAGAATATACTCCTCGGAGATATTGACAATAAGCGTCTTATAAACATTGTGTTGCAGTTTAATAGTGAATCATATCTTTTATCTTTAGTTTTATCACTTGGAATTTACTTTATAAAAGAATTTATTCACTTAATTCGCTTTCAGCAACCAGAAAGTTTGCTGGAAGCCCTATCGTTCAGTCTTCCTTTCCAGATACTGTCTTCATAGACGCTTGGTCACACCAAATCTCTTGGCCAAAACTTTGTGCAAGAATTCTATTTGTCCAAACACTTCCTCGCAGTTTGATTAAAAATGAAATTGGGTTTTTTTAATTTGTATAGTTCTGAAAGGACTCGTCTTCAGCACATTTGCGGAACCTTGCACTAAATAATTCGTCTCATTTTCCATATATTGCTGTCGTTGCCGTTTGGTCACACCAAGGAAATAGATTTCTGCGACAACCTCCAGTTGGAGCCCCGATTCCTGTATACATGAGTGGAAAAGACACTCTTATTGAAAGTTTATTTTAGAGACTACCAGGTCGCTTGTTTTTATAGAATATTCTTATTGACAAGAGTGTCTAAATAGGGGCAATTTTTATATTTTCTATA